>JBBPCZ010000023.1:489981-512047 GCA_037974445.1 Brycinus macrolepidotus | reverse complement strand
GTGTGTGTGTGTGTGTGTGTGTGTGTGTGTGTGTGTGTGTGTGTGTGTGTGTGTGTGTGTGTGTGTGTGTGTTTCAACTTCTCAGCGCATCAAATATTAATACAGACCAAGTCAGTTCTCTGGGATGCACCAGTCTTTCTCACCACATCAGATTCATACATTAGTATCATTGTGCTTTGTTTGAGAACGGACCATATGACTGAGCATGCAATGAGCGGCTGTAACCATTGTTTCAGACATGTTTCAAATATTTTTTATAGGTGGAAATTATTTGTCTTTATTAGGGAATGCTCATCTACCAGCAAGAGAGAATGTTATTTGTTGTTTCGCAACTGAGGCTGGAAATTTTATTTTGGCCTCATCAGATACAATGCTCAAAACTGTTAAAAAACAAACAAACAAAAAAAAAAACCCAAAACAAAACAGTGTAGGGGTCAATTCAGGAATAAACTCAACAGTTCTAGTTCAAACAAGGAAATGGAATTGGAATTGAAAAACAACTGCAGGAAACTAAATTGGAATTCAGTTCAGTGCAATTCTGTCTGATTAGCATTTTGTGTGGTTTTGGAACATTTATTTGAGATTACGTGTCATAACATACATCTGAACCTTTCAATATGTATAGTACCTTACAGATACAAAGTGATTTATAAAAAAAAATAGTCAAAGAAATATAAATTAACTAAAACTGAGATTTTTAAATAAAAAATAATGAATGTCAAGTGAGTAGTGTATGACTGACACTGATGTTATGGTAGGGATTTGAATACACTGTTTATAGCTGTATATGATTACAAATCTGACTTGATAAATACTACCATGCGATGAGATCAAACCACAAAATGATGAGTTATGTTGATTCAAGTATTTCATTCTTATAATGAATGAATATCTTGAAAATTAATATCTTTTCAAGCATTCTTATTAATGTTGGAATATTCTTTTCAGTATCAGCAATTTTGAAGACACATTTCACAAGAACAGATGAGGCAGGAATGACTATGTGCAAGTTTGCTGTTTAAAGTTTGAAGCTGCTCATGAGGAAGTTCACCACAGTGCTTTCTTGGAGTTTTAGGAAATTGTTTACCAAAATGATCACTTACAGAAGTCTTCCCAGAAATGTAAGGTTTCTTAGCCATTTCCAGTTTAGTAGGATTTCCAATCTCAGTGTTAATATTGCAGTCCAGAGTTCATACACTAATCAGATTTTCAAAACCGTCCAACATGACACAAGTCAAAAATCTCTCCGATCCAACTAAGACAAATTCTTCAGTCTCACATCTTCAACATATGCCTGATGAACCTTAATTTTTACTTCTAGGTTATGAAAATTCAGCAAATGTTTTGATCACATTTAGGAATATGTTATAGATGGCAATGTGCAGAGTTAATAAGACTTAAGTAAATAATGAAATAATAAATAAAGAAATAAAAGTAATTTGAGAAATGAACATGCATAATATGGAGAAAATACATGATCCTTGTTTTTATTTCATATTTTTGTCATTTATGTGATCCATAATATTTAATGTATATTATGTAGCAAATCAGGTCAATCAAGTCAAATCTTAGAAAGTGGAAATTTGTGGAATTTATTTGAATTCAACTCTGTTTCCTGACATTCAGTTCTCTTTTCCTTCAGCTGGATGTGATTCTAATTCCAGTTCCAGGAGGTGATTTGGAATTTACCTTGCAGTCTCAGTTCAATTCATGAATGACCCCAACCTGGTCACACACAGTAAAACAATCACTCATACAAGGACATCCAGAAGACAAAATGACACTCTAAAGACCTAATGAGTTTTTATCCAGTATAATTTTATATGGTTGACAAGTAAACGGTTATACTTGTTTTAGTGAAACAGTGCTTTACTGTTATTACTGTCAGTTCACTGCTACTGTTTTGCCTTATGTACCTCTGTGTGTACCTCTCTGGCGTAAATGAATTTTTAAAAAATATATATATATATTTAAAGTTATGTATTGTTTAGGCCTATAGTGTACTACAAAGCTATTATAAAACACTTATTTAGAACCATAGCTTTCGGTATTAGCTTTCTGAGGCATTAAACACCTTGGACATCTGGTTCCTATCACCACTACTGTGAACAGTTCTGAGTGTAAGATTCTCTAGAATGCCATGTTAAACCATTCCGAATAACTTTGTCTACATTTTAATTACCTGTGCAGAAATTTTAAAAGATCGGTGGAATTTTAAATAATACAAGCACAGGTTTTGTTACTTTAATCCCATAAATTCACAGGCTTATCATGTCTTGAGGCTTAACATTCAGTAATTGCACAGAAAACAATGCAAACCGACTGTGTTGCTTTAGTATTAAAAGTGTAAGGACGGGAAGACTGGCCTTTTAAGGGACTAACAATGATCTGTTATGGTGCTGCAGTGGAAATGAGCTGGTGGTGACTGTATAAACACTGGCAAATGAGTATGAAACAATTAAGTCTTCAAAACTGAATGGCTTGCTTCATTTCAAAGGTGTCTGTTTGTTGCAGCATTAAACAAGGTTAACAGTATAGCTAATACTGCTGTATCTGGACGACACTTACATATCAGGAAGACCTTGTTCTTCGTGATTATCTAGTATACTGTAATGCGATGCAGTGGATGTGTGTTAACGTGCATGTTTTCATTCTGTGACAGGGAGTACACTTCCAAATAGTTTTTGCCGCAGGTCAGAAGATTGCCTGGTATGACCCCAAGGTCACACGCGTCGAACACGCAGGCTTTGGAGTAGTGCTGGGGGAAGACAAGTGAGTTTACCTGCTGCTATTGAAACATCCTGATGCTGTTCAGAAAGGTGTTGTGTTTATATACCTGTTTTCTGGAGCTGGAGTACAGTTTAAATGTATATTTCCATTGCACTCTTACCAAAGTCCCTGTGTCTTTCTCTCTGCCACAGGAAGAAGTTTAAAACCCGATCAGGGGACACGGTCAGGCTAATGGACTTGCTTGAGGAGGGCTTGAAGAGATCCATGGACAAACTTAAAGAGAAGGGCAGAGATAAGGTAAGAACTCGAGGCAAGAAGGGGAAAAATACACACAGACTTATTCACACATTCCCTCACTTGCTCTTTCTTCTTTGCCCTAAATTCCTCTCGCACTTCCCTTCTTGACTTGTGTTGTTCGATTTAAACAAGATCAAGGCACAGCAAATAAGAACAAAATGGAAAATTGTGACTTCTTCACTGCTCCCATAAGAGTTCAGCAATTAGTTTTGGCTCACCTGCCCATAACGAAAGGTACTCTAATGGTTCTGCATCTTCACACTGAAATGCCTCAAATGAAGTGCTGATTTAGAGTTGCATAAAAAACACAGCCCTTAGATGAAAAGAGCAGTCTCTACTCTACTCTGCCTCGCACTTGATCTGAAAGGCCTTTAGATTAGTAAATGGTCTCGTACACTTTTCCTTTGACTGCAGTAGCTGTGAGCCTGTATTTTTTCAGTGTAGCCAGTATTCACCAAAGAGGCTGGTAAAGCAGAGGCATTTTCCTCTGAACTGACACTTTCTAATATATTTTGCTAAGCCTACGTACTTGTCAAGGATATTGAAAGTTACACATGCTGCATTAAATTGTGCAGGAAAAGTTAGCAGGCGTGTAATCGCACCCCATTCCCCAGGGCACAATCAATTAGAAGCCCGGCATCGGCAGCAGAAGCCAATTTCGACTTATTCTGACAATCTGATGTTGTTACGATGCGCAGTGCGGACATTTTAGGCGTCCACCCTTGAACGTCACTCTGCTGAGCCTGGCTGCAATCCCAAAAGCGCCACCTGCTAAGGAGCTTGTGTTGGAGTGGCTTCGCTGAGAAAATCCACGGTTTTAGAGATGAGCGGTCCCTTTCACCCAACAGAAGGCTGCTTCCCTTCAGACACTGCACTAACATTTCTTCTTTAGCACATAGGCTGATGTCTTGTGGAATTAAAGGTTTTGGACCATTTGTTGTATGTTTTTTTTTCTGTTTAATTAGAATAATTACTTTTTTTAAGCACAGCATGAGCTTACACTTGTTTGGCTAGTGTGAAAACTTCAACGGTTTAGGTTGTGTTTCCAGATGTATTAAAAAATGTTTCCGATACAGATACTGATTTTAAAGGGTCTCTCTGAGCAAAATGAAAATTTAAGTATCTCTATATCTTTTGCCTGCTTGCATTTTACAGCTATACACCCTAGACTCTTAAGCAAGGCTTTAGGGATAAAAGATTGTGAGCTCCTTTCTGATGATGTGTCTTGAAGGTGGAAGTCACTTTTGTAAAACTACAGATGCTTTTGAACTTTTGTGGGTGGGCTGATAAATTTTTGTGTGTGTGTTTTGTGCTATGGTATGCTTTTGTGTTTTATGCTATGCTATGCTTTTGTGTTTTGTGCTATGTGCTATGCTATGCTAAAGCAAATCTAATCGCAGGGTTGTAACATTACAGCATAGAGAATAGATTACTTGAATAACATAAATTGCTTTTCAGATGTGGAGAACCAAAAGACAAAGGTTGCTGGCAATATAGCTAATTTGGCTATGCAGATACCTCAGTTTGTCTTGTTTTCTGTGGCTGAAAGGGTGAAAACTACTCTCTGGTTTCCATTTATTTCATATTTTCCACATCCAGATATACTGCTCACCTCAGGCAGTCTTTTAAGTATTTGTAAGTACTTTTGTACTTTTAAGTATAATGCCAACTTAGTTGTATTAACCTGTAGTTCATTGTATAGGCTAACAGTAAAGTTTGATTGACACTTCACAGATTCCTTATGGCTGTATGATGCTTGTGTGGAACACTTATTGAGTGTTTGTAGTCAGAGAATATTGATGATTGAAACTAACATAAAACTGTGAATTCTGTCAAACCAATGAGCCTTAGGGATACTATGCTGCACTACTGAGTACACTTTTAGGATGCCCTAGTTGTAAGCTGCTCTTAAACAGAAATAACGGCTATCACCTGATACAATTTTAACATGGTCAGAAATTACAGGCTGCTATTGTTTCAGTTGGTCTGTTACAATGCTGAGGTTAATGAATTCATTTCTGAATTGTCAAATTTATCCACCTAAAATTGCAGAAACTGTTAGTCTTAAATGATATGTTCTACTGCAATAACTGTTATTGCAGTTAATTAACAGTTTATGGTGTTAAGTTTTACTACTTTAGCTATTGTTGAAAATGAAGAGAGCATGTGCTTTTTTAAAAATATGAGCATGAAACCATTAAACTCGTGAGGAGCAGATGCTTTTAGTCACATTAGAGGTCGCCATTTGTTATGAAATAAAATAAGCCACTAACAAGCCAGTGCTCCTGTGGATCCCCAGTATGGGTCGGTACAATTTGTTGGTTTGAATCAACTCTGCATATTTTACTTTTGAGAATTTTGAATGTTTTGGGATAAATGTTGTGCTGTTTGGTTGCCCCCGCTTAACTTTGTGTATTTGATCCAGGTTTTGACCCCAGAAGAGCTCGTACAAGCGCAGCGTGCTGTTGCTTTCGGATGCATCAAGTACGCTGACCTGTCCCACAACCGCATCAACGACTATGTCTTCTCCTTTGACAAGATGCTGGATGACAGGGGCAACACGGCTGCCTACCTCCTGTACGCCTTCACTCGCATCAGGTAAACCCCCGCTGGGGATCGATGGCCACAGGCAGGGTGTCCGTGTTGGGAGTGGAGGCTAGATTGATTCCTGTGTGAGGGGTAAAAGGAGCAGTCTCACCAGGGCTGCTTGACGGACCCTGTCCAATCAATAGCTCATGCAGTCAGCTGAGTTTGTGCTCCCTTGCCAGTGTCTGGCTGGTGTGTTGTAAATATGAATGTATGTCTTGAAAGGAGAAGTGCTCTGAGTGCATATTAGGATGGACAAAATATTTATTAATAATGTTAATAATATAATGTTATTTTGAGCAAAATTTTGCAATATCTTTGCTGCCAAGGCTTTTATCACTGTATCAGTTATCAAGTGATGTATTGTGCAGCCGTAGTAAATGCGATGTTGTGACTGAGGGATGTCTGTGTTAGTGCTGCTGGACTGTGTGTGTATGTATCAGTGTGAAGTCACAGAACAGCTCCTCTGGTCTCATTTGGTGTGTCTGCCTGCCCCTGTGCTCTCACCCTCTCTGTCAGGCTCTCGACATCATGGCAGGAGTTCAGAGCAGTGGAGTCTCCTCATCTTTTTGTTCTGGCTATATGGGTACTTTTTGCCTTGGTCCTCTGTCCTTTTCCTTTTTCTGTTCTGAAGTAAAACCCAGCATTTCACTGCGACTTCACTCGCTGAAAAGAATGGATTCAATATGTTCGCTGTCTCTGCTTCAGTGTGTGCCTGGTTCACTTCAGTCCTGAATCTTAGTTTTAGAGCTTAGTACCCTTCACCCAAGAAATACTGTGTATTGGTGAAAGGAAGCTAATGTGATCTCATTTTGGATGTACTGTCTGGCCTACTGTCGTCTTTTCATTGTTATCACTGTTTTAAGTATTTAGTAGGGATGGTCATGAGTAATCATCTATCAGGAACATATGTAGCTGCCTGGTTGACTCGTGAAACTTGGATTATCGCAGCTAAATCTGAGCGTACAATGAAATGGGTGTACAATACCTCTTGGTCCTGGGAAGTACTGTGTCTACTTTTATTGAGTGTGTGCTGTGAACTTGTCACAATGTGCTGAGCAGGCTCACCATTGGTGAATAATTACTATTTATCTTGATGAACAAAATGAAAAATGTTTTAGCAGCCCACTTACTGAACTTATAATAAAGAAAAGGATTTCTGTTATAGAATTTATATGAATAATCACACTAAATTTTACTCTAATTATTTGTTACAGGCTCATTTGGGCATTGCTGTCTTATGAAATATTGTTTACTACAAAAGCCAATATCGCAGTTGTCACCGTTTAATTATGCAATAATACACGAGAGAGAATACCATACCGTGAGATTTCAGTACTGGGATGCTGCAGCTGTAGATAATAAAAATCATAAACTGTCATGAAATGATAATACACTCAATAATAATAATACACTTGAGGTTGTGCTATATAGTGAATACTGGCACTAGGGTGTGCTCTCTTCTATGCTGTTGTGATTATACCACAGCTTATTATTGTTATTATTAGACAATAATGACACTCAAATTAATTAACAAGAGGTAATTTGCACTATTTACGATGAAAATAGTTCTGTTGTAGCACTGGTTGCAAAAACTCAGACTGGAGTACTGGATACATCAGACATCAAGTTTCTTGAAAGATTTGTGGAGGAGTCACACAGTTCCCTTTTCTCCACCTCAAGAATCAGTTTCTCCTGGTTTAACTGCATTTTGGTGAAAGGTGTCTAGCTTAAATGCAGTAATCAATGATGATCAAAAATGGAGCTCATCGAGGAATAGACATCTGGGTTAATTATAGTGGAAGCATTTTTGTTTTGCTGTGGCTCACTTGTGTCTCCTGCTCTTAAAACAAGGATGTTATTTGTTGTAGTTCTTTTCTCCAGACTTATTTCATAATTCGTGAATAGTTAATAGTAATTAACTTTGATATGGCTGTTATGATTTTTAGCAGCTGGTTGTTGTCACTAGGTAGGCGAGTAATTTTAAATGAGATTTGATTTTAGTACCCTAACTGGGAAATATTGCCACGCATAAAAGACCTCTCAGACACTGAGAGACACTGTGTAGTTAGAATAAATGTGGGACTTTAGGCTCCTAATCAGTACTTTGCATGCTGGTCTTAATACCTTAGTCTTCTTTCAGTAATATTGTAGTGCTTCCACTTTGTGAACTGCAGGTCCATAGCCAGGCTGGCTAACATTGAGGAAGCAGCCCTACGCAAAGCGGCTGAAACGTGCGAGATCCTGCTGGAGCATGAGAAGGAATGGAAGTTGGGCAAGTGCATCCTGCGCTTCCCTGAAATCCTGCAAAAGATTCTGGATGACCTGCTGCTCCACACGTTGTGTGACTACCTCTACGAGCTGGCCACCACCTTCACAGAGTTTTACGACAGCTGCTATTGTGTGGAGAAGGACCGGCAGACAGGTGGGGCTCCCAGCATGGCCTTGGGTTAGGGGTGCTTTGCCACACAGAAGGCTGAGACAGTCAAAATAATGAGCAGTTTGGGCTTGATATCATTTCCGCCTATGGAATTTTTACTAAATCTGGGTAATTTTTAGACCAAGCATGTGTTAAACTCCAGTCCTGAAGGGCCATATGAGCAATATGACCAGTAACTTCACAAGCTCAGTAAAACACTAATTTCAAACTAGTGGTGACCCATCAGGAAGTCAGTTAGATGCTATCTTTAAGACCAGACTAGACAATAAAAGAACAAACCTCATGTGACCCCATTACAAAATGTCCTTGCTGGATGAAATGGTGCAATAGCTGTAATAGACTTTTTCATTCATCAGATGACTGTACGAATGAATAGAATGTTTAATATGAAGAACTGACTGACATTTCTGTCCCAAGGCCATGCGTGCTATTGAACTTACTTCACTGTCATTGTCTCCCCACAACTGAATTTCCATGTTAAGAGTTGGTTACACGGACAACAATGGAGCTAGGTCTCTTTCAATCAAAAAGCTGTTTTAATACAGACCAATGAAAACATACATTTCAGAAAAGAGATTAGAAGAACTCCTGAGCTATGACTAGTAATATTGAAACGTTGCTCTGAAAGTATGGTGATTATTTCTTTGTGAATTTTGTGAAGATATCGGTAACATTTGACTGGAGATTGTGTTACTTGAAGCAAACGGTCCATTGAATTAGCATTAGCATTTTTGACTAAGAATAATTTAACTCCTGCTGCTAGTGGCATAATTCTCTTAAAGTTGTTCTATCACCATTTTTAGTCTCTTTCAACAGTAGAACAATGCAAACTGTTATAGATTTTCTTTCTTCACAGCATTAAATTACACCACTTAAGAATGATATAGATTAAACAGTCACTATATTCACTAGATGGCACTTAAGAACATCTAGTTGGCTGCAGATTTGCAATAAGTCTCCTGGCCAGAGTTTCAACCTTTTTTTTTTTTTTTTTTTTTTTTTTATCACTCCTCAGTTACTTAACCTTTTTTAATTGTTCATGGTTTTAAGTGTTCACAAAGCAGCATTTCAGAAGATTAAACTAATCAGTCCAGTTGACATCAGTTGGTAGTAAAGCCATATTATTGCACATTTTTCATCCTTTTCATTATGGTTTCCCATTTGCTATTGAATTTTTGCAACTTTTACAGAAACTAGTTTTTATACATGTAGAAAACAAAGCTGCAATACCATATGTTAATGTACCATAAAATTAACTGTTGCTGAGTTGTGGAATGGTCTTAAAGTGTCTGTGCATGCACAAAGTCTTTGAATTGATAAAGAAATGAGTTACTTTATTTGCAAATTGCTGGCTTACTTGTTATGTTTCCTGTTGTTCTTTACAGGGGAGGTGGTCAAAGTCAACATGTGGAGGATGCTTCTTTGTGAGTCCACGGCAGCCATTATGGCCAAAGGCTTTGAAATATTGGGTATCAACCCAGTCCAGAGGATGTGACGTAGTCATTGCCTTGACCACAAGCCCTTCTCGCCAACCTTTAATGTCCCATTTGACTTTATTAAAAACAGAATAAAACCTAAATGACTCCTTGTAAAGATATGTTTCGTCTCAGTTGCTGATCTTTTTCACATAAATGTTAGAAAAGCCATTCAGGGATTTAGGGATGGCCAGCCATAGGTGCCAATGTGATTCTCCACAGCATGCAGCTTCATTTCTGCAACTACCAGGGCAGATAAATGAATGAGGATTGTAGTCAGAAATGTTTGAAAAAAGCAGCACTTATTCTTATGAATCATTGTGGATTAATTAGTTGTGTAGCTTTGGTGCGACCAGAACCATTACATATGTCACTCTTTATTGGATTCTCATGCCATTTTCAATACAGTTAAAAATGAAAACCGTGGAATTATTATGCAATAAATCACGATTTTTGTATGTGTTCTGTATTAGTTGATTTATTTTCTTCCAAAGAAAAGACTTCAGACTCTCTGAATTATTTCATTTTAGATAATGTAATAGAGTTCAGCTCGTATAATCTTGTTCTTTCTTTACTTAGGGTTTAAGATTAAATGAATTGTGGGTGATTAATGTTGTGTCCTGGTTTGATAATCAGAGCAGAGATTAATTGGACTGATTTCATTTATTCACATTGCCTTTGGCTATTCTTTACTCTTTGGACGGCACTTCCCTGATATTTTTTGCTTGTGATCTAAATTATAGATTTGGAAAATATACTAATTACTTATGAAGCGCAGGTAAATGTCCTGGGTTCCTCTGCCTTATCTTAATGCAGTTTTTCAACTTGTGCATTTTACTGTGGGCCTTCAGCATGGGGGTGGTGTTGGAGTATATTAAAAGACAAAAAAAAACAAAAACAAAGTGTAGACTCCCACAGATTTGCAGTATCATTTGAGTTTATTTAGTTCATAAAGCATAACACCAAGAGATGACTGACTTGATCTTACGTCCTGAATCATAACACTGGAAAAAAGCCTGTTGGTGCTCATGGTCCAGGCAAATGAGAAGCACAGTTGAGGTGGTCATGTGAGTCACTGCATTAAGTTCCTCTTTATGTTTGAAATGTGCAAAAAAGGAGGGCTTATGGCCTTGCATTTGTGGTTCCTAGCAATTGCAAAACCTTTTTTCAGACCTTAAACATGAACCAAGATTTGTTACACCTTAAGTATTTAAATTGTCGTTATTTTTTTAAAGCAAAAAAGTTTGCATTTGAGATTTAAGTTTTTTTGAGAGATCAGATATGTCTTCTCAAAAAGACTTCTTGCATACATGTAAATTAATTAACTTTTCATGCCAATCCATGCCTGTGACAAGCACACTGAGCAATGAACGGTGTTCAGTAGAGTTCATTAGCTTAACATGTCCCATATAATGGGGTGGATTAGGTAATAGTTCTTCAGTAGTAAAGGTTGCTTAATTAGTTTATTTGATTTCTATATGTTTAAATAATCTCATCTGTAGCATTGTAATAAGTCATTAAAACATGAAAATATATTACATCACTATAAAAGATTTTTAAAATGAATAAAATAAATTGAACACATTTTTAAATATGTACATAGGCTGCGGGCACAGGGAGCAAAATGTAATATTCAAACTCACTACAGGCATTTAGGTCGACAACATCGAAGAGCATTGTAATATGCCAGGTCACATACACCATTGAATGAAAGTGCTTAGCTTGATCAGACGCACTTTCAAACACTTTGAAATAAATATGTGAATGTTACAGTCCTAATGCAACAACATGCCTGCACGAATCAGAGTCACAGTCACTAATGTACAAAGAGTTTCCCTGCAGCAGCGCATCTGCCCCGAATCGACACGTCTATCATGCTTTGAAGTGACACGTCAGTGGCGTCTCTGTGTGGAACAATGATGTAGGGACCGACTCCTCAAAGTAGTACATTTTCACATTCACAGTCTTTCTTTTAACGCTTAAAAACCAAGCGCGGAGAGAGTGCTGGAGTGCTGGAGACAACCTTTGCAATGCATTAGCCCGTGGAATGGCTCTTCAAATGGGATGAGACGTTTCATTACTCTGACACTTTGCCTTGTCAGTCTTGATAAAGCCAAGCGAAGTGGCTCTCCTGGAACATCTCATCATACTGTTGTGGTTCCTAGTCTGCAGACTGAATTGTCCCTGCATTAAACTGCCTCTGTAACTCTTTCCCCAGTCCTGAAATGGAAACAACTGAGATCCCATTCCTCCATCCTCCAGCTGGGCAGGTCTATCTCTTGCACATGAACACTTCATTTTTTTGGGTTTTGTTTTTTCATTGGATGCTTTTTTAGGATGGCCAGAAAAAGTGGCTTCAGCTGGTTGCACAAATCCATCCATTCATAACTTGGAATCTTTCATTCTGCGTCTGAAGGAGTCTCTAATTGCCACCAGGGTGGAAGAAAGCAGGTGTCCACCAACTTTATTGTGCCATTCTAGAGATCGGCCACTGATGGAGAGAGACAGAGAACAGAATAAATAACTGGACTAAGACTCCAGGCAGACCATCACAGAGATGTATGGGCCGTAGGAGACTCAGACAAAGACTAGTTTACTTTCAATTTCTTCCTTACCTAATGAAATTGGCCCCATTAGGCCAGCAGACAATGTTAAGTAGACTTAAAAGGAACAAATAAACAGAATGTTTTAAGCAAGCTGCCATTGGCCTAAATTAATGTCACAACAAATTATCCCCCTATCTACTGCAATTTTCCTTTTTTTTAAGTGTTTTAAGAGGAGCTAGGAAGAAAGTGAGCAGAGCGTAATTCCCTGCAGTAAAAGTGGTTGCAATACAACCTAAAGGAGTCATAAGCAGTTGTCAATGAGATGAACTGCTGTGCTCTGCACTGAAACACTGATGCAACGTGTATTAGACCTAGTAACGTTTGTTCAGGTAATATAACCTTCTCCTCATTGAAAATTCAGCACTAGTATGAAAGTCTGCTACAGACCAGGACAGAGGCTTTGCTTTGGCAATAAAACCTAAAATGCAATCAGAAAAATATATAGTATCTCTTTCTTTTACATTCCCAAACCTGTCATCTAGGTAGGTGCTGGCCGATGAAGGTAGCGCAATATTTTTTCAATGATTGTGCTACATGTTTCCACTGTCACAACATATCCCTAGGTGTACGTCTCAATTTTCTCAACAACTGCTTTTTGTATTACGGGCTCATGTTTCATTGATTCTCCTTCAAAATTTAAATCTGCGAG
This sequence comes from Brycinus macrolepidotus, assembly GCA_037974445.1. Classification (NCBI taxonomy): domain Eukaryota; kingdom Metazoa; phylum Chordata; class Actinopteri; order Characiformes; family Alestidae; genus Brycinus; species Brycinus macrolepidotus. The sequence goes on along the minus strand of JBBPCZ010000023.1, from coordinate 499,264 downwards.
AGCCTTCAGTTCAAAGCACCCATGCAGAGAAGAAATTGATCACCTAAGGAACTACAGAAGAAAACTGTAGTGGCGCAATTCATCTTTCCTGATTTATTCCACCCTCACTTAAACACTCACCTGGTGTCTGTCCGGCAGAAGTGTGTGAGTCGTGACCTTTTTGGCCCCATCGGCTCCACAAGAAACAGGCAGCAAAGCACTTGGGCCATAACCCCTTTGCTTGGCACATCAGAACGTTCTACTGAAGTGGATGCCACAAATAGAGGCCCTGACGAAGGATCTGAATGCCAGGTCCTGCAGGTGGAGAAGTGGAGGTTAGCAACAGTACAGCTAAGGAATCACTTGAGCTAGGCAAGCAAACTGAGCAGCAGTTGTTGGCTCGTTGAACTATGGGGTGGCTTGTATACAACCATGGCAGAAATAAACAGGATTACACAAGAAATGGCAGGCATGTCATGAGTTGGCGTTGTCAAGGGATTTTCTCTCTGTTGCACCCATTTGTCACAGAATAGGCAAATTAATCCAGGATGAGACCAATATCAACTCTCAATTTGTGCACTGAACTTAATAATCATGCTAGCCACCTGGTCTCGACTTTTCAGTGTAGTCACGAGGTTGTTAACACGAGGATTTACACAATAGAAAATGTCACATTCTATGTGCAAAACCCCAAAAGCTCTTTTTCTGACCTAATTTTATGAAGAGTCAGTTTGAATTTTATTTTGGGAGGAAAAAAAATGTTTTAGGGGATATTAGAACATTTCAAGATCAATGCATTTCACACTGCATTGCCCCTTCAGATGGATACATTTTCACTTTTGTGTGATTTATTTTTCAAAACAGCTGTGTAAACACAGTTACCTAGAGTAATAGTGATTAATAGTGCTTCAGAGTTACACAAAGGATTGATCCAATCCAGTGGATGACCCATTACCTCAGCAGTACATGCTGCAGAGGTGGCCTAGCCCCGACGGCCTGCAGGGTGTACTGGTAGACCTCTGTATTCTTGTCCAAGGTCTCGACCACCTCACTGTGCTGGAGGTCAGTTTGCCACTTCCCATGTTCCCTCAGAATACGCTCAAGGACATCTTGCTGCGGGGCATCCACTTCCACTGCTCCCCTCCACAGCAACAAGGGACAGCCGTCCTCCACCTGCTGCACAGAGTCTCCGGTTACTACCTGCCCTTACATTTCCCTGGAAATTTCAGAGGTCCCTCACACTTTCTATGGCTGACTTTTATCAGGATATTCAGAACAAATAAACACTCACCTTTTTAAATGCCACGTCCGTGTGGTCAAAGGTTGAGTAGGTTACCCAGCCTTTGAGCTTCTCCCTAGCCTCCCTCAAGAGCTGCTGTACAGTGAGATCCAGTCTGGAACGGTCTGGTAGATCAGTCTCACCGCTGTGCAGAGGAGAGCTGAAACTTCCGTCTAAGCTGAAGCCATCTTCACAAAAGGCGCTAGGATTTTTTTCCTTCCAATATTTTGGCATCTGCATTAATGGGAAATTGATGGGTAAGTGGTGTTTATGTATATCAGACAAGCAGAGCTAACATAATGAAGGTTGTATAGTTGACTGCTTCAACTCTTGGATATTTCATGAATATGAGGCTTTACATACTCTCATAATGACATACCTCAGTAGTTTCATAGCAGTCAATTCATAGATTTTATAGAAGTTACTGGGCAATAAGATTAATAATTGTAAAATGAAATTGCATAAAACTGTCCTAAAATATATATTTTTTTACAAACTCCAGTTATCAAGGAGCTAACATGTAGTTAATACAGGCTATATAGGGAACAGATTGTATTATTTTTGTTCTTCACTTAATTGACAATAAAACTATTGCTAATAACATGCTATCAGTGACCTGGTCAAAATACAGTTGGCACTGTGAAAAGTCCACTACTAAGTCCAAAGTGAACTACTGTTTCAGACTATAATAGCAAAATTCCTGTGACCTTGATCTGACTTAAGTTAAATTAATAATATTATTATGATCTTATAAATTATGCTGTAGATAATTCTTTCATATTTCATTCGCAGCAAAGACAAATGACACCTTGTATTACGGCTCTGTCTTATTGGGCCCACACATGTGAAAGATTCATCAGCGCTATATCAGTGAATAAGGGTCACAGTACCTGGAAGAGGTGGGTGCTCTCAGCCACCATATGTGCTAGCCCCTGTGTGGCAGCTAGGTTCTCACTCAGATCCCTCTGGTCAGGTCTTCCCAAGCTGTACTTCCTGTGGCTTGACCTGTGATCAAAAAACAGGATATGTCATGCAACGTGTTATGCTGCGCACACAGTGAGCCAGCTGTGATGTAATATGAATGTCCAACTTAGGGTCATTCCTTCCTTTGAAATTTAAACAGATATTGAGTTGTGGGATACAGATGAAGTGGGGCTGGCATTTCTTTGCTTAATCCTCTGTTGCCCACACCACAGCGCCCAATGCTTCTTCTAACAGCACCCTGTGTCTAGTCACGGAAAACATATAAATCTGTAGGGTGCCAATTTGCAGTACTCCACCCAGAGTTCAGCAGGGAGTCATACAGAGCTGGCTCCATGGCAGCTGGTGTGCAAAGACGGTGGGAGCTTGTTTGATTGTATCTGAATCAGCTGCCTGATTGCGTTTACTCTCTGGGGGCTAGCTGTGACATCATTATATCTCAGCTTCCCCTTGTGGCTGATATCATGGCCTGTCCTCTTTAAACACAGCACAAGAGGGAGAAAGGGTGGACAAGGCAAATGTTAAGGGCCCCTGCTTTACAAAGCCATCAGTTTTAGATAACTGATCTCAGTCTTGGAAGTTCAAAGAAGCCTGAATTATTAATACTTCCTACTAAGTAATTCTTTCTCTCTCTCATTTTGGACCTCTTCTGAATGTTACAACAGTTGAAACGTATTACAAATATAATATCTCCCTTATCTGGGTGAAATTAAAGCCAGATGTGGGACTGTGCTATGTTACATAAGTACAGTTCCAACTCATAACAGTGAAATTGGATTTTTAGTGAAGTTGAATCTTTATTGCACTGAAATGCCCCAAATAGAAGAGAATGAAAATGTGGAGCTAATTAGAATTTAAAAATATGTCATCTGAAAGCAAATGTGAGGCAACCTAGCAAAGAACCTGGGACTGGTTCAACATTATGCAATACTGTAGAAAGTTATGTAATTGCTGGAATATCACATGAGAGCTGATCTCTTTTTTCCCCAAAATACCTTGTGTTGGTGCTCTCTCTTTTGAGGACATTGAGGTGGAATAGAGAAGGGGCCAAGCACACTGCAATATTGGTGGGGTTCATCTGGTTTTCCTCCATGCAGGCCACCACTTCTTGAAGGAAAAAGAGGAGGCTCTGAAGTGCCTCTCGGTTTTCATCAGGCAGGATGAAGATGGCTGCCTGGGCTGCTGTGAACTGTTGATCCTTGGGGAAGTCTGTGATTGATGAAAGGAGGACTTAATGCAAGAAATCTTAGCCTGGACAAGAACGCCAGGTATTAAGTAAGCTTCAAGTTCAGCATCATTTGTCATACACTGAGTTGCCAGATTATTATTTATAGATTCCTCACTCTACACTCATTGGCTATTATGTCCTACAGTGTGGGTCCTCTTTATAGGTTTACAGTTACTGACTGCCCAATTTATCAGCCAACCTCTACCTCATCCATCAATGAGGGAAATATAGGACCACTGCTGAAATGTTATTTGGATGGAGGACGATTCTCAGCATAAACAGTGACATTAACATGTGAGTGGGATGTTAGTGAGTGTTGAGCTGATACATGTGTATCAGGGGCCACAACTTGGTGTACATTAATAATTGGAAATCTGTTTGTGTCTACCCAGTGCTACAAAAATGGCACCAACAGAAACAACAAACAACAAGACAATTAGAGACTCCTTAGGTAACACGTAGAAAAACATTAGGGGTCTCCTACTGAGTCTGGATTAAATATATATTTTTAATGACTGGAAAATAGGCCTGTCTGGGAGTGCTTACACTGGTAGATGTGCAGGAAGCTCTCGCACAGCTTGCTGGAGAAGACAGGCTCAGGTAAGTCTCTGAAATATTGCTTCAGCATGTCAGCCACATCAAAGGCTGACTGGCCCTCGAAGGAAAATCCGTCAGGGTCAGCCTCCACCATGTCCCTCAGGTACTGAATTCGAGATTTGACCCCAGGCTTCCGGAAGAGACCCACCTGTCATTTAAGAGTGATTAAACATTGCACAACACTAACTCTTACAATGAATGAATAAAATGAGGCACAGACAATGCCTTTTGTTACCTACTACAGTAAGGGGAGTAACACTCTACCCTTACAGTATAATTGCGATTAATTAATTACAGTTGTAATATAGTTCTAATACAATTAATAATCATTTGAATCTGTTTTAATATTCCAATATCAGCTTAGCTGAATCAACACCCTAAGATCAGTGCATTTATATATTTCATCACCTCTATATGGCACAGTCCAAAAGCATCTCCTACTAACATGACCTTTAAAGAGGGTGAACTCACCTGATCCAGACATTCAGTCTTTAGGTACTCCATAGCTCTGAGGATACTTGGGGGCAGAGGCTTCCCTGACTGCCGGACACTCTGGAGCAATGGTACCCCGAAAACCTTTTTGCTCTTGTGCTCCGATGCTTTCACCTTTCGGTAGACTTTGGGCACTGTCCTGCAGTAGAACACACGTGATACTTATTACACACTGAGCACTTGCATCTTTTATGTTTGCCTGAGTCCAACAACAAGAAAAGGCAGTGGCAAGACTTCGACAGCCCCTGTGCAACCTTTTGACTTGAGAAGTGTCTACTTTGGTGTGTTTGTGAGAGCACATTTTTGACATTTCATTTATCTGGTGGAGGATGCTCCTTCCTACCTCATGAGTGTCTGAAAGCCTGATGAAACTGGCAGTAAAGAAATAAAGCAATTAATGTGGGCACGGTGGTTTTAATCCTTGAATACATATTGGGCGGTTAGCGAATGGCTCATGATAAATTTCAAACTGTCCATTTCATTCAGCGCAGCCCTTATTGATTTACATTCTGGAAGGCCCGATTTCATTATCCTGCGAACTGACTGCCGTGGTTATAAGCTGTGTAGCTGAGGAGATAACCTGACAGCAATTTAAGGGCTGCTTCTCATTATTTCTATATAAATCAGGTTCAGGCACCTCTAGATAAAACTTCAAAGGCAGTCAAATCTTGGCTCACAGGAGCAGACCAACCCTGCCGAAACTGGCAAATTTTCATACAACATGGTTCCCCTTGATAGTGTTTCTTTCTATTAGACCTTCATTTCCAATCTGGCCTAACACACTTAAACATCAAACTAGGCTGTTCAATCAAAGACAGTATCTGCATCCACCTCTTTCCATTAGCCTAATGATGTTCCACTAGTGCCTGAATGTGATTGTTTATATGTAAAAGGACCCTGACTAACTGTTGCTTTCAAACTTGTGACTGATATTGTTCTTCACAGATGAAAGGAGAGGGGAAAAGTTACTGGACTGCAGCAAGCACCAGACAAAACGTATCTGAAATCGAGTGTCTTGTGTGGAATCAATGCTGCCAAATAGTCAAACAAGCAATCAGTGTGAGTGTGTGCATCTGTTAGGGTGAATGTTTGGGTGGTGGAATGGGGAACTTGAGAAGGTTATTTCTATTGTAGTTAGCTCAAAGGTTGTTAAAGCAAATAGACCAATTACTCTCCCCTCAAAAAGTCAATTATGCTGTGCTTTTTGCCTTAAGCAATCAGTTGTACTCCAGTTCAGTACACAAATGCATAATGTCAAACGGGTTATTAATTATCCCATGGGGAGTGAGATCCAGATTGTAAGTGCATGTGAAAAGAAAGAAGAAAACAAACAAGAGGCAAGGAAATTGAAAATAAGAATTAAGGGCAATAGTTCATGTAGACATGCTAGACTGTGGTATCCTTAATCATGGTGTGGCAGTGCATTTCCCATGTGGCGATATCTAAGGTCAACACTATCAGCCACTGATAACAAAGAGTCACTATTCAGTTTTCATTCCAGTCCAGCTGCATCCCTAATTTCTCATGTTTACTTCTTGGGCATCAGAGTTGCAACTAATGAGGATTTTTATTTTGAAGAATCAGTGGAGATTTCTGAGACCTTTTACACTGACTCTAATATAGTCACTGCGCAGGTGATATTCATCGGCACAAAGAACCAAGACATCAAATGTCCATTCTCTGCAAAGTAAAATCACAGTGAGAGCCTCCTCCAAAGTTGAGGAAAAGATGCTGATGAAAAACCTCTCCTGCAGTCACAGCACAAGCTTATGCTTTGTCATGCAGTCAAGGTGAAAGGGTTTGCTCTCCTTTTTAAGTGCACTGCTCTTGAAACCTCCTGTTTTGTCTGGTGAGAGGCGCACCAAGGTTGCAACTCCATATAAATAATGAATGATTCTCTAAACAACAGGTCTGTCTCTCTTGCTCACACACACGCATGCACATACACTCACACACACACACACACACACACACACTCATTCAGGCTTCCCCTCCCTTCCTCACTTTTTCATTTTTCCATGCTTCTTTACTCCCTCCCTTCTCTTCCTTTTTGTTTTCACCCATCTTACCAGTTCCAGCCTTGCTTGCTGAAGGGCGAGTGTTTGTCCATCAGAGCAGTGAGCCTGAGCAGACTCAATCTCCGCAGCATTGAAACATGTGGAGAAGGCTGGGCCTCGATGCCTGGGCGTGAGTTACTTGTTAAGGAGGTATGCTCACTGGACCAGTGAAGCTTCAGAGCACTGAAATGAAAAAAGCACACAGCAGTTAGACTAATATCCTTTTGGCAGCTCTAACTGCGGTTAGTGAGACAGTGGGCTTTATGGGAATGTTTATTTATTCTGCTCTTGATGACCTAAAGCACTGCAAGGTTTTATCTTCATTTGTTGGATCAAGGCAGCTGTGCCAGGGAATAGTTCAAACTGTTCAGTGCTGTGGATTGCCAGGAGCAAGATCAAAATAGAGATAATAGCACTGAATTTGATCTTTTCTTCTTTTTTTAACCATTAAAAAACAGGACACCTTTTTGCAGATTTCTTGAAAATGATGTAGCTGTCTCTTACCAAGAAGGGTGCTCTGTAGGCTGAAGAGTGTGTGACTGTGCCTCGGAGCTCTTGTTGTAACTTTGCTCTGTGCCATTCTCATCTGCTTCACCCGGTTCTTCGATCTCAAGGTGGATATCAGTCAGTGAGGAGGGTGAAGGTGAACTGCAGTGGGAGAAGTCGGAGTCTCCGTCTTCAGACAGTTTTTCTGTCCATGAAGTGACCAACTGCTGTAGTCCACTGATATGTTCCATTACACTGTCCAAGGCTGAAAACACATCGTCATCCATAATTTGCAGATGATCTGGGACGTTGTCATAAATGCTGATGCGATGGCTGTATGTCGCCAAGGGACTGCAGGATGGTTCCTGTTCTTTGGAACCACTGCTTTGACACCTTCGGCCACGGTACCCATGGAAACTCCCAGTCCTCCAGTTGACTGAAGTGTTGTCAATAGGGGATATAATGGTGTTTTGACTTAAAGCCATGGGAAAGGTGCCTGGTTTGTGATCATGTGGAATTTCGAAGACTGGATTGGCACCCAGATTGTGTTGTTTATGGAGTTCCAGCTCACCAGTCTGGGTATCTTCTGTTGCCTGGTTAAAATTGTCCAGCCTTTTATGGTTACTGCGGATCTTGGTAACTGGGCTGGGGGTGCTGCTGGTGCTGCTGTTCTCTGACTGACTGCTGCTGGAGTCTGAAGGTGGTGAACAAGATGGTGCACTGCCAAGCTTGTCCTGAAGTTCTGAAATGTTAAGGGAGTGAAACTGCTCTAGGTTGTTTTCACCTTGACCCTCCAGTAGCACAGGACTGCTGATGACTAGCTGCGCTTTCACACCTCTACCATGAGGCCGCAGGGTTGTTCCTCGGTGACGGAGTCTCTCCATCTTCCGAAGCAGGCTCTGACCTTTCTTCAGAGGAGACTTTTCATGGAATGGTTCTTCACTGCTAACGTTCTGAGGCTCTCCTGGGGATGGAGGCCCACTACAAGAGCTGTCGGGAGACAAAGGTTTGGAGATGTATGAGCATCTAGAGGAGCTTCGGCTTGTCTCATGCTCTTCTGCAGTCTTGTGGGTGGCACTGCCTCCATCACTGTCACCGCTGCTAGAGCTGTGCGTGGAGAGGATCTGTTCATCGTTGTCCACCAGAGAAGCTTCACAACTTTCCGATCTTGAGATGGTGCTGTCCATAGACGGCAGGAAGTCCATACCATCTGTTCGTATCCAGCGTCTGGTCTTTCGGTCATAGGACCACTTAGGGCTGATGGCGCAAGGCTCCTCATCCTCATTGTCCTCACCCTAGATTACACACATGAGGTGGGAGTGAGTTTTGGTGTAAAAATGTCTAGAAGATAGTAAAGAGGGTTTTTAGGGTTAAGAGGATCTTGAAGCTGTGAGGCTTCTTCTTTGTCAGGAGACCATGGAAACTGGTGAAGCATTCATAGAAAGAGGCTCAGAATAAGGAAAGCAAAATTTATACTTGTGTGAAAGTTTATCCCTAGGCTTGCTTTTGTTTACATGATGAGGCTGTGCGCAAAGCTTTCTCATAAACTCACTCGTCTTCTGAATCTGTTCGGCTCCAGCTTCATCTCCACACATTTGTTTAGGGTGCATAATCTCCTGGATGCAGAAGAAAGCATAACTGTCATACAAACTAAGTGGTGTGATGTCTCCCTAAATCCCCCTTATGATCAGAAAAAAGCATACTCTCCAGCAACAGGGCAAGCACTTTCACTGCTTGTATGGATAAATGGCACTACCTGCAGAGAGACTCTATAGCGTCATTATCCAGGAATTCATGATCACTCTTTACCCAGTCTAAGTCGATTGGGAAGCAGCAATCTAGAAGGCAAACACAGCAAATTGAATCGCAATATATTAATGTTTGCTGTTGATTATCATATGTGTTGTTAGAGCCATGATCAGTTTATTGTAAAGCACGACAAGAAATTTCACCAATAAATATTTACCTCTGAAGAGCTGTGCATACTGGGGAAAGCCAGCTGCTCGCAGCCAATCACAAGCCTCTTTGGCTTCAATCTCTACAAAGAGAAACAGTGCATGTAGAGCGAGTCATTTCTAGTTGCTCTGTTTTTACAAGGCAAACATTAGGGAGAATTCAGAACACTATTACCATTTAATTAAATTTACTTTTTAATTAACATTGAAAGGAAAAGTTTTTTTCTTG
>JBBPCZ010000023.1:478383-489881 GCA_037974445.1 Brycinus macrolepidotus | reverse complement strand
AACCCCCCCCCCCCTCCCCCACCCCCAAAACCAGTCTGTTCATCCCCCCTCATCTGTCTCCTTATTTCTTTAATTTCTTGTGGATTATGTTGCAGAGGCGCTGACTAATTTGGTGCTAATTGAATGTCTTTAGCTTACACATGGTCGACAGAGGGAAGACGAAGCAGTCTGGGCTCTTTGATTCCAGCCTTGCTGCGCCTGTCCCTCTATTCCTTTGCCACCCATTTGCTTTCACCTTTTCAGATTCTTTCCTAACACAGTTCAGCCAAGAACAGATGGTGGAAACAAATCCTTTCTTTTGCCTTTGCTGCCGAGCCATAAAACCCCTGTGCCTGGGATGGGTTCTGCCTTTCCCATAGGTGACTGCAGGGTCAAGGGAAGACAGCTGGACCATCAGCTACATAGAGCAGATGGCTCCGATATGTAAACAGTCAGCGAACAGTGGAGTGAAAGCACCCGCTCGCAGCTCTGGTGCAGGCATGGTGTGTGTGGACTTGCACTGTATATGACTGGCTTCAAATCGCTTCACTGTGGACGTGCACACAACTTTTGCCATAGCCTGTCTTTCCTGTGGTGTCATTTTGGCATCCAGTATAGCATCCAGATCGTGTCCCAAATAATGAGGTGCTGTAGCTTGGAGATGCCACACACTGCTGCTGTGAATTGGTATTTTGGGATGGAAGATAGTATACAGTGACAAAGCTTGTGTCCATCATCTAAAACTATCAGTCTGTCTGTCTGTCTGTCTGTTTCTCTGTGTATCTGTCACTTTATCTGAGTAATGTTTGAAAAAAAAAACTGCAGAGGTTTTGTTAACAACACAAGACAACATAAAATCATAATGTTGCTATTCACAAACAATTTGGATATTTTGAAGTACTCACTCATGACTGAAAGGTTTAAAAAGTGTGACATCAAGTTAGTACTGTCACAAAAATCATCACATTTTCTGAGATTTTTAAGTGATTTAAGCGATACACATTTAAGTGTCCTAATATTTCTCTAAACAAAACTGTATTTTTTTAAGTCTTTACTAACATCAATCAACCACAACATTAAAAGCACTCACATGTGAAGGGAATAACATTGATTATCTTGTTACAATGACACCTGTCAAGAGGTAGGATATATTAGGCAGCAAGCGGACAGTCAGTTCTTGAAGTTGATGTGTCAGAAGCAGGAAAAATTGGCAAACATAAGGATCTGAGTTGCTTTGACAAGGGCCAAATTGTCATGACTTGATGACTGTGTTGGAACATCTCCAGAATGGCACGTCTTGTGGGATGTTCCCAGTTTGCACTGGTAAGTATCTACCAAAAGTGGTCCAAGAAAGATAACTGGTGAACTGGCTACAGGGTCATGGGAGCCCAAGGCTCAGTGATGCATGAAGACTATGAATGAAGGCTAGTCCATCTGATCCAATCCAGCAGAAGAACTACTGTGACTGCTGGCACTTCATGGCAACAGTATTCTTATGGCAGTGGTCTCCTTCAGTAGAATAATGTACCCTGTGACTGAACTAGCATCAGTGGGAGGTGCTGGGCAAACTAGTCTGATCCATGGAGGCCCCACCTCACAGCTTACAGGACTTTTGCTTTGGATGCATGGTGGAGGACCCTATATGGTATTAGGGCAGTTTAATATTATGGCTTGTAAGTGTATATATATATATATATATATATATATATATGCTTAACTTTTGCAATAAATTAATTGTTGTGTATGAAATCCTAAGCAAAAAATTTGTTATTGTCATTGTTATGCTGTCGTCATTTTAAATGCTTGTGCGCGAGAATTATGTAAGCAGTGAGTGTATCGCATAGGCCTCCTTTAATATAACCAAGCAGGGAAAAGCGCTTCCTTTTCCAAATACCCTGGGCGGCCCTACAGGAAGTCATGCTTTTAGAGTTTGGCTGCTGATAACAGATGCAGGCGATTGGGCTCCCTCCCACCCCGCAAGCCTCCGGAAGCCTACAAGCATCTGAAGGAGCTGGGAGGGTATTTGCTGATAGTGGTACGTGCAGTCTAGGCTGTATGCTCTCTACACGCACAAAAACCACCATTTGATTAGCATCCGTCACCCTGGAAGTTCAACCAGCAGTCCCTCCATCCCCACTCCCTATTTGCTGTCCCCTTGAGAGTCCACATGTGCAGAGACACTCCCTGATAGAGCCACCTAATAAAGTACTACAGCATGTCCCTCAAGACCACAGCAACTGCCATGAACGGCAACGTTTGCTAGAGCTGCTCGAGACTCGATTGACATGAGAAAAGCATCTGCAGGACCCCTGTGGGGCACAGAACATCTTGTTTTTGCTGACAGCTTCTACGGTTCTATCCTTGAGAGTGTCTCGGCAGAGAGCGTGCTGGGTAACCTTTAGCTTTTTGAATAAGTTAGGAAGGTGTGCCGTGCGAGAGACTCCGGGGAGTTTTCCAGGGTGCTGGGGAACTGAAAACGTAAAGTGAAGTTAAGTTTGCCAGAGCTATGGCAAGAAGAGGAGAAATCTGTTGTTACCCAATAAAAACTGGGCTGGATACCAAAGCAATGGTTGGATTGTTCACCAAGTAAGTAGCCTACTTTCCCACGTAGCAGAGCTGAATCTCCTCTAAAATAATAGGCTATTTTTCCCCATCGAGGCCTTTGAATTATCAGCTGCAGTTCTGGAACCTAAGGGACCACAGTGCCACAGTGATTCCGCTACAAAACTACAGTAATTTCACACAATTGCCAGTTTTGTTGCCACAATGAAATCTTACTAGTAGCTGTCATGAGGTTATATAAAGTACAATATTATTCACTTTAATATCGTAATCACATTGTTAAAAGAAAAAAAAAAACGCCTAATTACAGTGAAGGCTCATTGGTCCTGGACTGCCCTTTAGGCCTGATATGGCAGAGAGAGTTTTGAGGGGTATAAATATACAGTATTTTCCATGGCTTTGAGGACAGCTGTTTTTCCTCTCTCTACCACATGTACAATTTCATTCCTGACAGGTCTGATTTGGGTGCAAACAGTCCCTCTCTGCTCTTGCCAGGTTTGGCAGGTAGAAAGGCATTAAGTCATAGGTATAATTGCTCATGCGCTCTGTTGTTACCTCTGGTTGCTAACAACACTCACTTCAGTCAGGGCCAGTGTACAGAGCAGCTTTTGGGCTTCTTAGCCTACAGCTTCAGTTAAGCTTTTAGTTTCATTGCAAATTACAGTCCATCAATTATAGCCATTCAGATCATGACTGTTTCTTTTTGGTAGCGATCTATAAAAGTAACCAAGCAAAACTATACACATATTCATATAAAGATTTCCTTAAAATGATCAGGCTAGCATAAAGCAATAAATTAGCTCATTATTTTTTGCATAGTTATACCTTAATTAATAAGGTATGTAGTTAAAGTGTAGGACATCTGAGCACTCCCAGTATTGACAAAAGCTGTAAAACTAGAAGCAAAAACACATTCAAGATTTGCCAAGTTTTACAAACACAAAATGTTCAAATAGCTCCAAGATGTTCACATGTTTATTCACAAAAGCCCACATTTACATCCTTAATTAAGGAACATTTTGATCCCATTAAATTAGTCATTAAGTTCTTGCACCTGCTTCAGTGATCCAATCTCAGTCCCCCCAACAGCTGAGCTCCATTTCTGAACAAGGGAATTGTTCTAATGCTTGCTTGTTTTTTTCCTATTTTCCTTCAATTGGCTGAGGATGCTAAAGATCAGTCCAAATTGCTCTGTGTCCTAAAAATGAATGCAATGTCTGCACTATATTTGGAATTTGTGGTCATATTTAGCATTTTAAAACATGTACATAAGACGTATTGGATTTGTGTTTTTTAACTGACTGATAAAATGGATAAAGCTAGGAAAAGAAGAAACAAAAAACACTTACTTGTAAGCAGCATTGTTGGAGTGCTGAGTCTTTTCTTAAGACTTCAGTTAGGAAGCAAAAATATATTTCTGGTAAAAATGTACAAAAGTGCGATAAATGGTCACATTACAAAAAGAGTAGAAACGACTAAAATAAAATAATAAGCAGCTATTTACAGAGCTGTGTAGTTCTCTTACTCAGACTGGTTACCATAATGAAATCAGTTGGAAGGAATTCCCCTTTGCTTTGACTGGACCATACCAAGTGCTCTCCTCTCTTGGAGAGGGTGGTTTCCACAGTGCATCAAACATAGGCAAGGGTTAGATTTGTGTTCAGAGTGCCCAGAAATATGTCAGGCACTTACAGTGCATGTTAATCTAGTTGTCTATGTAGTTAAAGCTTTAAATGGGCAGTATTAGTGTGGGGCTTAACTCCTGCTATATGTGGTATGTGGAAAAATTTTTGCTCCAAGTGATTAAATAGTCATTTTTCCCTTCAAATACAGGCTTTTTTCTTTTTAAAAAAAAAACACTTTAGCTGTAAAACAATTTATAGTTTAAGTTGTTCACATACGATGTTCATCTAGTAGCACCATGCCCTGACTGCTTAAACAAACACTAGGAAGAAATATGTTAGTTAAGGCATTTTTCCTTGATTAATCTCATGATCTACTGTACTTTGTATTGCTTTGCTACAAGCAATTTCGGTGACATTTCAAAATTGAGACTTTTTTCAGAATTCATCAAAAACTTTTTTTTCTGTTGAATGTCTTATCAGTGCAACACATCCATCTCTACTCATTTCTTAGGACTATCCGAAAATATGAAATTCATTATACTACATATACTGCTGTGCAGAAATTATTTATTCAAAAGTACCAACATTAGAATACAAATAAACAATACATTGTAATTTTGTGTGTGTTAACTTAACCATTTCTCAACCTCACCTGGAGGAAGCCCAGTACTCAACTCTTTTGTTGGAACTGATGGAACAAAAATCTCATTACATTTGACTGAATTTATGTTTATTTGATTTAATAACATTGTTTTACTGACAAATATGCTCTTAAAATAGTTTTAAACAATTTTCTTGGCTGATTAAGACTTGAACAGATGTTGTACACTCCACCCATGATTCCATTTGGTTCACAATTTGATATTTGTGCTATATTTTGATCAAAGCATTTGAATGAAGAATAAATACTACTTTATTCATTAGTGTAACAGGAGGGTGGCATACGACATAAATGCCCTGGCCTTAGTGGTCGATTGGTGAAAGTCATTTACAAATTTTGGTATTCAAATGTTCCAACTGAATCAAATTTCATAGAATGCTCAATCTACAAATCTATGTACAATCTACCAAGCTCACTATCACATTGTTGCACTGCAGTGTCATGATTTTTTGAGCAGTTGTTACACCTATACACAACTCTAATGTTATATTCAGTTGACATGTTTCCCAAGTCAGCTGATAGAAGTTTAATGTCAGGTCTTCTAAAGAGGTCAGGAGAAAGCTGCTTCCTCTCTTATACAATGGTTTCGCCTGTGTGTTGGGTTGGAGGCCAACAGTGAATGACTAAGTGTCATCCTGTACAACCACACTCTAAAAATAAAAGTTCTTAAATGGTTTTCAGTTGGGATGTTCCAAGTTCCATGTAAAGTTCCAAGAAAAAAATTATTTAAATAGTATAGAACAATGTTTCCTCTGACCTGAAGATTTTAATGTTTTCCTTCTTAAAAGGCCACTTTGACCCAGAAAGACTTGTAAATTAGTTGATTTGTTGGATCAGGTGTGTTGGGAACATGGAAACTAATATTTGCGATTCTAAGGAGCCAGCATAGGGGACAACTAGTACCTTTAGATATTATACAGATTCTTCGAACTTTTATGCTTGCAATCTTTAACATTTTTTCTCCACTTTGGATTTTACGGTTTTATTCACCAAAAAGTCACAATATTTTTACATTACCATTTTTCAACTTGCCTTTATCCCTTACAATTGAACTGGCAATTTTTGTTATCCTTCCTTTAAGACTGACATATGAAAATAGCCTTTGTTTTGATTGGCTGCCCTGTATTGACAGCTGACATTCGGAAATACTCCTTACAATTTTACATAGCTAAACTGGTGTAGGCTGAACAGGTAGATAGGTAGGAAATGTATGGAATGTGCAGTAAATAAAATGTGGTTTTCCATTCACACAGCTCATTAAAGAATTACACATTAAAAGGTTCTTTAAGAAACCAATTCTTGTTCTTCTGTGGTATCACTAGAAAAAAAATACTTTTTTGCCTCTATTTTAAAGTGTGCACAGTGGATTGTATCAAAATAGTATCAAACATCCTGAATAAACAGATTAGAAGGACAAAGCTTCCATTATATTTCTCTCATGAAAATGTCCCCAAATGCTCAAAATGACCCTAACGTAAAACGTGGAAATTTCATAA
Source organism: Brycinus macrolepidotus (assembly GCA_037974445.1). Lineage (NCBI taxonomy): Eukaryota > Metazoa > Chordata > Actinopteri > Characiformes > Alestidae > Brycinus > Brycinus macrolepidotus. Next base: position 483,558 of record JBBPCZ010000023.1, on the reverse strand, counting down.
ATATGGTTCTGAATACCTCCTACTTAGTGTACTTACTCAGAAACATGGCACATATATAGCCTACTCACAGAGGTAGGAAGCTAATGACCTCCCTTAAACTATGGAGAAACCCATCACAGCTAATAGTCTAAGGCTTCATTAGGATGGAGTCCCATTAGCATTAATGGCCCTCTTAGGTGTTTGATTACATCCTCTCAAAAGCCTGAAGTTTCCAGCATTTCTGTGTTTGGCTTAAAGAGAAAAGGAAGAAGTGTGTGTGTGTGTGTGTGTGTGTGTGTGTGTGTGTGTTTGTGGCTTAGAAGGAGGGAATGAGGGTGCCGGGTGGCCACTTGTTCTGTTTTTACTCAATCCATTTATGGTCCTTGAAAGGATTTCTTGAGAAATATTTTCCAAGTTTGTCACATAGCTTGACCTGACATGTCACTGAACAAAGCGGAGATTGATGTGGACCTTCAGCTCCAGCTGCCAACTCAGCACTTAAAGTGCCTGGCTGATGTCTGAAGGCAAACGTGTTCATCTGACAGCAATAGATGATTAGCTTGAGACTGACATGTCAGTTAACTGCCTACAATGAATGGTAGCATGGAGTTTTGGGTGCAATTGTTATGCTAAAAAGGACAGGAAGATTAACACATTAGCTTTCAATGGAGCAATCATGTTGTGTTAAAATAGGTCAGAAGACAGCTGCAGAAGGTAATCAGTGTCTGCATTTCAGTTCTGTTATGTTTGGTTACCATTTGCACTACAAAATGAGCCGTGTTTAATGGCATATTTTAACCAGTTAAAATGTTTTTCCCCTCACAATGGCATCATAGAGAATTCTTAGTACCATTCATAGCATATGCAAAAAATGACAGTACAAATTTGAAAATATTTTAAATTTGGGAGATTTCTTTACTGAGGAGGGAAGTTGTGAATGAAAACAACTAGAGAAGACACAGTGAGAACACTCAGAATTTTTAGTTCCTTTTTCTCACCTTTCCAGGCTAGTCATGGATTATGAACCACAAAAAAATCAGTTGTGAATGATGCACCAATAACTCCGTGTCGAAACTCTGGGCTTTTTGTGTCAACTGAAGTTTGGGAGATGGTTATTGAAGACCCTGAAGAAGCTTCTACATAAAAATTCAAAAATGTTTTTGGAACAGCTACAGCAAAAGAGGGATGTTCATTCTAGTCACAAAAAAACAAACAAAAGACTTGGAGAAATTTGTTGTTACAAAGACACTGAGATTTCCAAATGTTCCTGCAGCTGAATTTGAGAAATAACCATTACAGAAGCTAAAGAAGAGATGTTGAATGGGAGTGCCACAGATTCGGACAGGTTGATTTTGTAAGTAGAAATGCTGCCATACTGGGAAACACTCTAGCACTGCAGAGATTGAGTATGCAGTGTTGGACATGTATAATAGCACATGATGAGTGGAGAGAGATATTCTGTGTTCCTATCTGCCTGTAATAAGTCCTGAAATATCTGTGAATCACTGAATGAGTAATGGTAGGGAGAGGTAAGAGAGGACAGCCCTGTCTGCTAGGTTGCTCTGCCTTATGTTGATTGGTTTAGAGGAAAGACATTTTTAGTGATTTCTGACTAAGGGTCAGAATATGAGTTTAATTATAATCATAAAGAGATGCAACAATCAAGTGTTGCATGTTTCCATGTCTCTTATCCATGTCTGAGACTTTTGAACAGGGTCTGCTATATTTAACAGACTGCATAAATTGTGGTTCTGTGCTTTATCTTAACAGTGTTTCATATAGTATATAGGAAAAAATCACCAAGGTTTATTTACTCTATTGAATGACTGGTCTGGCAAAAACTGTTGAAAGTGGAGCTACTGATCTTGTGTAATCTTTTAGAAAGAAAGTATTCTAAACACATGATTTAGAACTTTCCTTTGTAAATAATTGACTTATCCTTTTAAAGTGCCAATGACTTGTAAATATATATAGACATGTGCAGTCAAATATCGGCAAACATTAAACTTTAGGAGTAGTATTTAGTTATTAATCTTAAAACTTATTAGCTGGTCAATTTCATTAGTGAAAATGTGCTGATAATGCCATTCTGGGAATAAATATCAGGACAGGTTGGTGTTCTGGCTCCAATTTTGTTAATGAAGTTAATTGTTTTTCAAAGGTTTATTGGTGTTTTACGGTGTTTACACGAACTATAGTATGTTTTAAAGTATTTAGCGCACCTTGTGTCCAGTATGCAGACCATTCAGCCAGTAACCTTTTCATGAGAAGGAAAAAACGTTCTTAAATGTCTGTGAAAAAAAAATCCATGTTATTCTGCTTAGTTTTAGACCATTTCTATTGGATCATCCATCATGAAATTTTGACGTGATGCAAATGGCAGGTCATATTTCTAAATTAATGCAAAAAAGAAAAAAGCAACAAAAATGGACATACAATGTTTTGTGGTTATGGGAGAGAGAGCACATTTAGTCTTGACCTACAAACAGGTGTCTACAGCATGTCTAAAATGATCACCAGCGAATAAGCAAATTCCTGTGAAAAATGGAACATTTGTTGGTGGAAGCATATCAGGGGCGTTCATGACCCAGTGTTTTGAACAAGTGGAATGTTAGAGAAAAGAAGGATTAGACTGACTCTATGTGCCGTCTTAAGAGTTAATAAAGTCATTGTTCTGCACAAAGAGACAGGCAAGCTTGTTGAACTTGAAAGAACAGAGTTAACGGAAACTGGGAGAGGAGCGCTGGCTCCATCGTTTCCCCCAGTGTGTCCCACCCTTATCATGTGTGAAGTCATTTGGCTGTGGGACACATAGCACTCCTCCCAGTACTGTTTCCTCTCTTCCTGGTTTTTGGCACCAAACCTCTCGCTCCCCGCAGCCAGAGATTTTTTTAAAATCATAGTTTATTATTGATTTTCAGGGTGTTTGACAGCAATCTTGACGTCAGACTGAGATTTAGGGAAAAAAAAAACATAATTTGTGGGATGATATGTGAGCAGTGCAAAAAGCCTTGAAAGATGATGGTCTTCGGTGGTCTTCAAAAGTGAGAGCAATTCTCAGCCCATCCGTTTGATAAATTAATTTGACAGCTTCTGATTTTCGGTTCCTTTGAACAAAACGAGATGGTTAGGTTGCTATGGCAGTCAGATAAACAGAAAAAACAAGGAAAGATTGTGATGACAGTTTTCATGTTTTTTATGACAGTCCACTTGGCTCGGATTCATATAATTATTTTTCTATGATCCAACTTCAAAAGATGAAATCTGACATCAAAACCAAAGGACAAAGTCAGTCCTGCTGGAAATTGTTACGGAATTCAGGCATTTACACTTTGGTTTCAGTGGGCACGTTCACTACAAGTCAAAAGTGTGAAGTCTGTAGTGCTGTAAGACTGGAATAACTGTGGAAAAAAAGTTTTTCTGCAGATTTGATCAGAAATGTTTCAAGTTTAATGAGTTGCATTTCCCTAGTCATGATTTGCTCTCAATCTGCAGCCAGCTCACCAGAGACTATCCACTGAACATGCACGCAATCCCTGACATTTGGAACTTGACAGTGCTGTTTGTTTCCTCTTAAAAGATGCACTTTTGCTTTGGAGAAAGCTATTTTGACACCTGAGGATAATTACGGCTCTTTTAGTGTTTGTTTTGTCTGCTGCCGCCACGTTCAGATTTTCATGGCCTCTGGCAGCTCCTTTCACGGAGTGCGATAGAAGGAAAAAGTTGTTTAAGGAAGTAAGAGTGGCGATGGACATGGGCATCTGACAGCACTGTGAACAAAAAAAGGAAACAAGAAATCGTTCCAGCTCAGCACACAGCTACCATGTCTTAGAACTGAGTTGAAAAAGAACTGAGTAGTATTCTGAGGCTGTCCTTTTTGGTTGATGCCCAAGACATCTGCTTGGTCCAGTGGTGCCAAGAGAAGTGATCAAGAATATTTATGTGCCTCAGATGACAAAGGAGTTCCAAAACAAATGGAGATGAATGACTTTGTTGTAGCTGTCCTTTATAGGGCAGCGGCTGCTAGTGCACGTCGCCATTGTGCAGTGCGGATTCAGCGTGACACAAAGTGACATGTCGTGCGAGTACCATTGAATGCCTCAGGAACTGGCCCTGTGCGCTCTCCATTGTTTGCTGAGAAGTCCTCAGAGCGTCTGTTTGTGTTCTATGAAAAGCATGGAGTGCCTGATTGCAGTGACCCCTTCAATTATAGCAATCACTATGCAACCCCCCCTTTCCAAAGCAAATACTTCCTTCTCTAAAACACCAATGGAGAGAAAGGCTGATGGGGTTGGGGAAGGAAAAGAGTGTATGACAGTGTACTTATCCAAGGTTGTGTGTCTCTCCCTGAGGGCGTGTACCTGATGTTTTGGATGTATTTGTGTACGCTTTATTTTTACACGTCGGTGAGAGTGAATGAGAGGTAGCTAACTTCCCCTGCTGCCTGTGAGTCTCAGCAATTCTATTTCCTATGCTGGCCAAAAGCGCTCACTCCAAGAACACGCCTGTCCTTCCTGTACGCACTCAGTTGTCGCCAGCAGCGGGGCCTATCTTCTGATCAGTCTGTTTAGACAAACTAGCTGGTTCCAAGTGGTCTGGCACCCACAGCTGCTAGGACCAGGAAGAGCAAAAAACCTAAAGCCTCCTATCATGAACTATGGACATCTGCCAAGTGAAGTCCATGTCACTGCTAACATTCTCTTTCCTCTTGTTCTTCTCAGGGGGCGTTAAAGAGAGTGAGCTGATGCTTAGGAAAAAGGATTCTATGGAGTACTTGAAATTGATTCCATTTTTGGTGCTAAATAGAACCATTTTTAAAATGCTCTTTAAAAAGCACATGCAAGAGGCCCTCCATTAAAAAGAACAATGATTTATCCAGCCAAAAAAAGTTTAAAGTTTCATTCCTGCCTAAAATGTTTTATTTTATGATATTTGTCGTGTTGAGCAGGAATCTTTACCAGTGTTCTCTTACTACAACGCCAAGCATGCAATATGGAAGAACATCATACAGCCACTGGAAATCCTAGTGGTGTCACCCAATCCTGACTGTTAGCCTCTACAGGCTTATTAATACAAACAAGATACCATAGCACCGCTCACCTTGGTCATCAAACAAGATTATATCAGAATCAGAATCAGAATCAGAATCGTGTTTATTGGCCAAGTATGTGCAAGCACATACAAGGAATTTGATTC
>JBBPCZ010000023.1:449612-462517 GCA_037974445.1 Brycinus macrolepidotus | reverse complement strand
TGCGTGCTTTTTATTTCTTTCTTTGTCTCTCTCGTCTTATTCTGTTCTTCTCTCCTTTCCAGTTTGGTTTATTTGTTTTTTGTAAGTTACAAGAAAAAAAATGTAAACTACATATTTTACATATTGTAATTGTTTGTTATACATGTGTTTCAATAAAAATATTTGGGGGGAAAAAAAATGCAATTTTCTGTCTGAAACACAGGGAGCTCATTCAGCCCATAGGTCATAACTTCAGTACACTTATCCATTCAACTTTCTATCATAATTGATGTTTAGCTTCTTTAGAGATCACAAACACAACAATAATGCTATTGTGAAAGATAGACGTGGATAGAAAGGCACTGATCTGTCACATGGGTATCAAAAGTCCCAGCAGTGCTCATTCAATTTACACTGAGAGACTCAGAGAATCTCAAGCAAAAGACAACTTAATTATGACTTTGAATTAAAGTTGCATGTCACAACCATACATGGAGGCATTCTTGAACAGTGTTCAGCAATCTGTGCATAATGCATGTTTGTGCTAGTGCTACTCCGGAGAGTTGAAGAACTGCAATCAGATTGTCTACTGATTCCAGAAGTGAGTCATTTAGGCAGTCAAACAATTACTGGAGCTGTATGTCATCATCGGGTTGGTGTGCTTTTATCTGACAGACAAAAACAACAGATTCTCTGTGTTTGAGTCATTTCTTTTTGAGGTCCACACCTGGGTATTAAAATAATTTGTGCCATTTCTAGAACTGAGATGATGTCCAAAATACGACTGATAGTTTCTCTTTAGATCAAGACTTTTATTAGGAACATGTCATTTCTTGACACCAAAAGCACTTTGCAAACATCAATGTTTACTTTTTATCGCTTGAGATGTAATCAGACAATACACCTAAATATGCACATTCTGTAGGTGGAAACTGCTATGAAAAATGTTGAAATCTTGTTCTAGTTGGTCTACCTCTCTAATACCTCATCAGGGGCATGGCAGTGAGCTCAGGATTAGAGGCAGGTGTATGACACTAAAATGTCCAGTGCACTGATACCCCGGGACTGGCATAGGGAAAAGATGATGCTTCCTATAGTGCAAATGTACTGAGATAAAGTTCTATGACACTCTAAGTAGGCCTTAAGCTAAACAATTTCTGAGCTACAACATTGCGTAGAGCAGCGATACACATTATATCATGAAATATGGGCACCTTCACATTAAAGGCTACAGCCTTACAAAAGTCATATATATTTTCTATGTGATGTGTTCAAAAACCAAATGTAAATAGTACATACTGGTAATTCTTTTTGTCAGCATTTTTTCACACATACCTAAAGTGTGCAAATACCATCTATCAGATTCCGATGTGTTCCATTTATCTCGCAAGTCAAAAGTTGGAACTGGGAATGATGTCACAACATGCTCCAGTATAAATAAGTAAACCAAAATGGATACCTTTAGGAAAACCTTTGTTTTGCTTGATAATTAGGTTAGCCATTGTTAGTAGCACTAGTTAATAACACTTTTTACAGTTTTTCACACATACAACCATGTAACAACATGTCCATAGATATAAGTTAGACAGTACTGTTTCCACAACTGATTTAATGAGACAACAAAACAGAAGTGCTAATTCACATATTGTTGATGTTTCATCTTGGATTTTGAGGTCAGCATAAATGAGGTTCTTCCAACTTTCTGAGTTGGAAATCTGACTTCAAGGAGCATTCCATTTAAAATTTTACTCTGAAATTCTGATTTCCCAGTTCAAAAGAAATGTGCTATATAAAGCAATTAAGCATTATTCGGAAGCAGCATGTGCTATAGCACACTAAGAGTGTTAAGAGGCAAGATAGTATTTTTCTTTGCAAAATAAGTATGAGGTGATGCTAAAGGCACTAAAACGTTAGCTTTATCTTTTATTGAAGCATTATGTGGTAAAGAAGGCTAGTGCTAGGAAATGATTTAGCATTAGTTCATTCATTCGTTTTCTGTAACCGCTCAATCCTTACTAGGGTCGCAGGTACCCAGAGCCTATCCCAGGGTCTACGGGCGCAAGGCAGTGCTAGTCCACTGCAGGGCACACACACACACACACCATTCACTCACACACTCACACCTACAGTCAATTTAGAATCCCCAATTCATGCATGTCTTTGGACTGTGGGAGAAACCGAAGACCCTGGAGGAAACCCACGCCACCATGAGGAGAACATGCAAACTCCAGGACCCAGATTTGAATCCCCAAAGGTGGTGTGGGGCAACAATGCTACCCACTGTGCCACTGTGGGGCCTTAGCATAAGTTGTTTTTGGTAAAATAGTGAGGTAATGGGTGCTAAGAGGTGACTTACCATTGTCAAATGCACTGTTAACAACCTTGTCTGCATACCTTTTGTCTCTCTGGAGGATTAAGCCATCCATTAGGCGACATATCAGAGCCAAAACATTGCCTGGTGCCACAAGAATACCTTCTTTCAAATTTTTTTCCTAATTTACCACAACAACAACAAGCACAATAACCATTAAGGAGATTATTTTGTAACATTGGCTGAAGCTGTTGCCTTCTTGCTAAGGCAGTGAGAGTTACCATTAGCATTTGCTGAAGAAGTATTTGGTAAAGCTTTAGCTTGTGTTGAGAGTGGATATGTAGGGGTGAGGATTGCAGGGTGGTGGAACGGTGGGCCAGTACTCGTCACCTGTCTCCTAATGCATCGGATGAGCTTGGCTTTGATGAAAATGTCATGCCATCCTTTCTTATTGAAAATCATTACCTGTTAAAGATCATGACATTAAAGAGCTGACCATGTGCGTAAACAGCCAACATGTAAGCAAAATACAGCCGAGTGACCAAAGGGACCTGAGGCGACTGGCCTAGCTGTGCCTGCCAAAAATGTCATAGCTGGAGGAGAGGCCATTCATCAGCTGAAGAGGAGATATGTCGGAAGAGCTGTCCAGTCTGTGATTCATTCTGCTCTCTTGTGGTCATATGACATATGGACAGCTACTGAAAACTGGTATAGGCCAATAGTCTCCTTTTAGACATTCCTGGCAGATGAAGCAGTGCTGCACCAAAGTCTCGATTAACAATCCTTGAATCCTTCAGTAAACGTGTTAAGCTGCCTGACCAAACAAAAGAAACACAGCTTAACCATTTTCAAACAGCTTAGTTGTTTTATCAGCTATTCCACAAGTGGGGTATTCTTCATTTTAAAAGTGATCTGTCTCTATTGTGATGTCAGTGATGGAAGGTGATGCTAGAATAATACCAAAAATAGGTCCTTCTTTTAAATGTGGCTGTCCATTGTTGTGATAATACAGCTTGACTTCAAACAGGAGGTTTGCTGTCAGAATCCATTTTGTGAATGAGTAATTGCCAGACTCCACTTAAATGAGGGAGTCATTGTCAGGATTCATTTGTTAGAATCCATTTTTTAAACCAGGGAGTTGATTTGAAATGCATTAGATAGCACTATCTCCATTGCACAAGCTGCCCTGAAGTTGTGAAATGACATCTGTTATGCACTTTTAGATGTTAGATTTTAATGTTTACAGCTTATGTTTGAGATTCTGCCTTTATGCTCAGAAAACGTTCAGTATGCAAACCAGAAGCAAGTTGTCATTTTCTCAGCTCAATGTTAAGGACTGTTAAGGAGTCCAGTGTTGTACTGAAGTCATCAAAGATTTTCTACTGTGAAGAATTAACCAGAATTTTGGAAACTGATCTCATGAGTACATGTTATATAACATTTAATAAATAAAAAATGGCACCAAGATAGTTTAAATGTTTTTTCTGCAATATGTAAATGAATAATTCATTATTGCCACAATAATTCGGATTCCTCATATGGGAGTTCTAGTAGCACTCAATTTTGTGCAGTCATTTTGTGCATCACTGAGAGAGAAGAAACATACCAGCATAAACACACATTTCTGTCACAAATTTCAAAATGGAAATTAAATAGTTTATTACCTGATCAATGAACTCTAAAAAGGATATAAATTGGCAAATGCTGTAGGCACTGTAGAGGGTGCCTTAGCTTCCAAATCCAGAGATGTCCTTGGACTGACTTATTAATTTCAGCAGCCCAAATTTGGCTTTACTTTAATTGTTTAATTGTAATTTAATTGTTGCTGACTTTGCTTACAATGACGTTACAGCACCACTACTACTAACCCTACAACTTTTGTGCTTCAGCCTTCATTTACATATGTTTGGATGCTCCCTTTAATGTTCATATTATCTGATGGTTGGGCTATTCAATTCCAGAATGTCTGGAACAAAAGAATCAATTCTTTTTGACATTACATTTTTGACATTTGCATCTGAACAGTGATGGGGTAAAATATGTGACAGGACAGGACAGAGAAATTCTACTTTCTGATTCTTTAACTCTTTGAGGGGTTAGATTGATTGGTCTCAGTAGAATCCATTTATCACAAAACTCCCTTTCAGAAACCCAGTCACATTTTTTGTCTGGGGGAAAAATCCTCCAAATTTTATCATTTTATCAGGAAAATGAATAGAACCATGTAGTACTGCAAATCAAGTTGTGCCAAAGAAACTTAGTCAAACCTTTCATTGCATAGACAAACAATCAACAGAACATATAGCCTGCAGCTATGCTACCCATGAGTTTGCTGAGTGTTTTTTACCTTTAGTCAAGGAGGTGTAGACAGTCTTTACATTTCAATGTTGTTTTTGACATTTATCCCACCTGCTCCACTATTATCTTTGACTTTCAAAAGTTCCTTGGGGTTTTGTTAGGAAAGGGAAATGAATCATTATTGGTGCTCACTTCAGACTGTATAAAGAAATAGCCTTAAATTGTTTCTAAAATTGGTGTCAGAGATAATGTCTAGTTTCAAACATCATTTATGCTCCATCAATTATCTTCAAATCTCAGCATCAATGAGGATAATTGAGGTATCAAATGAAAATAGTCACAGTGTTTTGAATGTTTCTGCAAAGTAGAAACACTGGTTATTAGGCTCACAGGTGACTTCAGTGCATCCGCTGCTTATACATACATGATACCATTAACAACGTAGCAAAGATAAGACTTATAATTGTGAAGTGCTGAGCTTCTGAATCACTGAATCATTCTATCTGTTTTCCCAGACCTTAGACAGAAAAGCGAGAAGAGTGTGTTTGTGTGCCAGCTTCTTCTTTATTTGTCACAGCACTTGCAAGGGCACAGGAGATGTCCTTTTTTCAGCAGGTAAATAAAGTGCTCTCCCTGCAGTCAAACAGACAAAACAAATGGCACGGATGCTAATGTGTTTTGTTATGCGGTCTGAGAAGCTCAGCTCTGACTGACTGGGATCATGGTAGCTTTGAGGAGACTCTCTGAAAATTTCCCTGGCTGTTCCCAGAAACTCCATAAGTTGCTCTTGTTGACGTATTTATCTGCCTTTCGGCACCTTGGTGACCACTTGACTCACTCTTTCATAGTCAATGCAATAAATATCCACACAGAAATGTTGTATTGTTGTAATCACGGTGTTTGAAAGATTAGCACAATGACTGGCTGCTTCATTTACTAATTCATTACTTGACTCATTGTTGACTTTCCCAGGCATGATTAATTGGTCGGTCAAGCTGGTCAGAGATCAAAAGAGCATGTTCTCTAGAAGTTAAAACAATGGTTCCCTTCACCCCACCAAACTTTGTAGGCCAAGTCAATAGGCATCTCAAGCATGGCAGACCAGGCCCTTGCCAGACAGAAATTTGGAAGCCTTACAGGGCAAATGATTTGGTCTGGCCTCCTTGCCATAGTCGTTTAACTTGATTAATAGGACCTCATTTGATTTTTTTCCCCTTCCATTACTTGGCATTGCTCTCTTGTGCCAGGGAGAAACATTCACCAAAAACCCCCCAAAAAACAAGCCATCCACTAAATTCTTCATTCTGAGATTTTGAGATATACTCATGGAAAAAAAAACAATCAGCTTTCCGACACTTTCTGTTCAAAATGCACTCATGACATCAATCAGATTTTTATGCCTTGTGCAAGCATAAATGTGTTTACCTGCTCCACATTGTTAGTCTGACTGATTCTCTCAGGCTGCCTGTTTTGACCAAGAGGAGAAGAATTATGAGAGAGACCTGAGACAAAAAAAGCAAAAAAAAAGCAGAAAGTCTTGAATGGATGATTCAGTTATTAAACATTATCAGGCCTCTCATCTCTTATTCAGGCCCACAGTCATGGTTTGGCACAAGTGAGTAGCACTGCTGTGGTGTGATAGATTCGACAACTAAGCAGAGCCGACTGAAGTTTCAAGGTTAGGGGCTTTTTATGGACTGGAGGATAAGAGCAGCAAGCTCGGTTGTGATCATGGTTTCCATTATAGCTAACATGGCCCCGCAGAGGCCTCATCCGTCATTGTGATGCGGAACAAGCCACACACTCTGGACTGCTACTTGCGCAGGTAGGTTCACATTCCCCATGAGCGGCCAATTACATCAAAGCAACGTAAGATGAAGCATCATAAGTTTATGTATGACTCTGTGCTATGATGTTTTCCTCTGTTCTGCGTCATCTGTAGCATTTCCCCTTTGTAGCTCTACGGAAGTCTTGGTTTCATTCTTTTCATTCTCTTCCATTCTTATTTACATTAAATTGACTCTAGCACCATGTTTCTGTATGTGTGTCATTTCCAGATACTGCTTTATGTGCTGGAAATTTGCACTTTTATGATTTCAGTAGATGAAAATAACCTTCTTGAATGGGACGCTGGTCGTTCACTTGGTTCTTATTCTCTGTTGTGAATATCCTCCAGCTCCTGCTCTATTATTTCACTTCATGAGGTCTCACGCTGAGAAACTCTATTAGTGCTCTGAAAGAGGTATGGCTTCCATCAGGGCTAGTCTTAGTCTTGTGTGCCTCGTTTTTTCCAGTTTGTAAATGGAAACCATTCCAGCTGTGCTGACCATGGAGAACTTTGGCTCCCAGTGTTCCTTGGCCTTAAGATTAACTCACTCATTCATGTCCAGATGGGATGCGTTCTTTTGCAGTCTTCAGGGGAGTCAATTTATAATTAGCTTCTCTGTATCATTTGTTAGTCCCCTTTACCCCATTAATCTATGGTCAAGACCCACAGGACCACCACTGAGGTATTATTTGGGTGGTGCATCATTCTCAGCACAGCACAGTGGCACTGACATGGTCATGGAATGTTAATGTGTGTTTATGTGTATGTGCTACAGTGCTTTTTACAGTGCTTTTTAAACACCTCAGTGACACTGCTGGACTGAGAATAGTCTACCAATACAGTGTCCTGTAGGCAGAAACCAACTGAGGATGACAAACACAAACTGTGCAGCATCAGATGAACTATCATCAATAACTCTACATCTGCAAAGTGGATCGACAGCTTAGATGTGTCTAATAAATTGGACAGTAAGTGGACACTGTTTAAAAACTCCATCAGCACGACTGTGTGATTCACCCTGTGCAGCACACACATGCACACTAACATGTCACTATCATACCAGGAGTTTCTGATTATTGATGAACAGGATAAAGGGGGCCACCAAATGATGTAAAGAAACTACAGTCTGTAATTGTATACCAGAAAGTGCACCTATATGGTCAATAAAACAGATAAAATGGACAACAAGTGTAGATACAAGGTAATTAAGAGGCTCATCAGTGTAAAGTACTTATAATTTATCAATATTGTCTCCTATTAATACAAGTGTTTCAAGAATCCCTGAAGCAGTGATTCCCATTAATTTTTTCCCTAACAAACCTGGTGCAGTAATATAAAGTGGTTATGAGTGATAATTAAGTCCTTTGTGAGCTATGTCAACTTTGATACAGCAGATAAACAAAAATGCTCCGTGGGACAGTGATGAGGAATCACTGACATAAAATAATGTGGATCAAGTGTTCCCTCCCAGTCTTTGCATGTCTCAGTTCAGACCCATCCATCCAGCTGTGATAGCATCAACTACCTGCTCCTCTTCACCCCAGCGTCTTATTTTTACACAAACGTACCACTCTTCCTGCCTATGCTACAAATTGAATCAGATGTGCAAAGTGACCTTTTTCTTCCTCTTTACCTGCAGCTTCCTCCCCTTCTCTCTCTCTCCCTCTCTCTCTACCTGAGCGGATTTACGCTCTGCCAGCCTTTCTCCGCTTTATTGCTTTCCAGTCAGCTGTTTTTCACCCCTCTGCTGCTCCTCTCGACCTGCTAATCCAGCACAATCCCGCCCTCGGACAACCTGAAAACGGGAGTGCTTCTAGGCTGGCCAAAATCTATCACCAGCTGGGCCCGCAAGCCCCCTCATGTAGAAGATCCTGGCATCCCATAAATGAGGCAGAGTAAAAAGAGAGGGAGGAGAGAGAGATGTAGAAGGATGAGTGGGAGATACAGATGCACAGCATCAATGGAGTGAGAGGAAGAGATAGGGTAGGCTACAGAGAAACGGAGATGGAAGGAGGCATGATAGCACAGATAAGTAAAATGGCACATCACTGGGAGATGGGAGCCGAATCTTTGTAATGAGAAGAGATGCTGGTAATAAATTGGTGGGCTGGGTAGGGGAGGTATAAAAGAGAGCACAGAAATGCAGAAACAAGTACAAGGGAACAGTGGATGAGTGCTGCTGCACCTGCAAGAAGGAGAGAGTGGAGAAAATTGAGGGGTGGAATTGCAGAAAACCGTCTCTTTGTGCTGAGAACAAAAAGAGTAGCATTTAATGGAGGTTAAGTTGTGCTAGCTTGTTAGTGTGCACACTTGGGAATACAGGAGTGCAATTTTATTTAAATGTCCTTATCCTTTATTTAAATTTTCCTATTTTGTGTCCCACACTGACGCATACAGAGGCTGCAGTACAGAACTTCATGGGCGCTGCTATTGTCTAGCTATACACTACCATCAAGACCTGCATACTGTAAGTACCATGAAGGATGAACAGAATCCGACATGTCATGATCACACATGCACATTGTTCCAAACGACATAAAGAATAGATTTTGATGGAAGACCTTTTGTGTTCTCATCATTACTGATCTGCTTTATAAATCTCTCCCTACACTTGCTGTGGTTAACACACACACATATGACCTTGGGCATATACACTAACAAGACACTTTATTAGGAACACCTACCTTATCCACACTAATTGTCCATTGTATTGGCAGCTATTATTTGGGTATCATTCTCAGCAAAGCAGTGACACTGACATGGTGTAAGAATGTTAGTGTGTGTTTGTGTGTCACAGGTGGGCGGAGGATAGTCCACCAACCAATTATCCAGACAACAGTGTCCTGTGGGCAGAAACTGACTACTGATGAAGCACTAGGGATGGCAAACACAAACCGTGCAGCATCAGAGAGAACTTTACATCTGCAAGGTGGACCAACATATTAGATGTGTCTAACAGAGTAGACAGAAAGCGGACACAGTGTGCTGAGAATGTTCCACTACCCTATACTGGGAGTTTGGGAGGGTCTTGAGCATTGAGAAATGGGGTAGAAGCTGGCTTAGAAATTATTGTAACTGTTTGCCCCCAGTTAAGGTGCAAAGATCTAAACATATCTCACTCTGTTTTTCCAGGGGCACAACACAATGTTTCTAGCATTTGACAGTATTGGGACAGTACAATGTAGAGAGAAGAACCCTTTACAATCAGGAAAAATAGATGTATATCTTACAAAATCAGGAATCAGACTATAGTATAATAGTATCATAGTTTTTTGCCCACAATGTCTGCATCACAATATTCTATGATACCAGGTGGCAAGGAGTAGACCTTCTGCCAAGTTTGTATCATGTGGTAGATATTAAAAGGAAGCTATAGGTTCTCAGCTGGAAATCTTTCAAGCACTGAACGCCTTCTGAGGATAGGCAGTATTTTTTTTTTTTTTAGCTCAGAACACCCTCTCTTGATTTTTTCTTAAAGTCTGTTCTGAAGAAACAGCACTCTGTGCCTCTCTGTCACTCTAAAGCAATGCTGTGAGGACAGTTTACCACAGTATAACAACAAGAATCGTGAGCCTAGTGGCTTACCTGACACCTCAGATGCTTAGCAGGTCTTCTGTACCTCATGGTTTCTGTACTTCACTCCTAGATCTTAAGAATAACTCAGTTTGCATTGTTTTCCATGTAGTTACTAGATATTAAGTCTAGTATTAAGTACTCTTTCTTGAAGTGTATTTACACACAAAAACACTATTTACAGTCTCCAGGAGATGGATATAACCATTATTATTAAATGTGAGCCTTAAGGCTTTGTTCACAGTGCATGCAAATCAGATTTGTTCCTTAAACAAATCTGATTTGACTGTTCAAACTACAAGTGACCAAATCTGATGTGCATTCAACTACAACCTGAACTAAACATGACATCAGAGTAGGATGACCTGGTCTAATATAGTCTGTCATAAAATTACAGAAAACAAAATTAAAATGCTTACAAAATGTCTGCTAAGCTTCATCTCTCTGTGTTTCAACTATGATGAGCACCACCATTTTCCTTCCTGCACTTGCATGTCAAGGAATCCACTTGCAAACGTGGTTTAAATATGACTGGAGAAAGACAGACTCTGTGTTTTTATGCTGTTCATACTGCATCAAATCTGTCCTGCTCAGATCAGATTTCTCAAAAAAGTGACCACATTGCCAGGAGTCACTCATATCCAGGGTCTCATAGCAGCCTTGGATAAAACGAATGTAGGGGGTGCAAAGAAAACCAACTTAAGTACACAACATTCATACAGTTGTAAATATTTATATCATGTTCATCATTATTACTGGTAAGTACCTTCATCTAGCTTTAAATAACACTTTTACCTTTTATGTTTTTACAGAATCTCAACTGCTATGGTCTCTTCCTTGGATTATTGTGGATCCTGCTGACCCCTTATGAGAGGATTCAAACAGTACCCCTGTAATAGCACAGGTATGGGTACACAGCTATCATTTTAAATGCCTATAGTATTGCAGTATGCAGGTTTAGAACAAATTAATGTCCATTTAAAGTCCTTGGGTGTGATGCCTGGCAATCAGGCAGATCTCCACTGTCATCATCCATTGGGAGGTGCGGTAATGTCATTTTAACACAGGACATCTGTAATGTTTATGACCTGCAAATGACAAAGATAGGAGAGGCGTCTTGATTTATGTAATGCTTTCACTGCAGAAAGAGTAGACAGGTAACTTCACCACATAAAACATATATTTTCTATCTCTTACATGTTTAATGTTTGAGGTCAAATGCCAAAGGTAGAACTGTACATCTTGGCTTGATCTGACCCATAGATGATCCAAGTAAATGCTCCTTGGAATGCCTACATACTTAAGAAAACTCGTTTCCCCACCGAATTGATGGCATTTTACCAACATGTTGATTAACATAACTTGGAGTTGTTTCTATAGATTGTAAAAGGTGCTGGAACCTTTGCTTTTCTTTCTTGGGTGCCAAATTACTTACATGGTGGATTTGGATATGGCTAAAATCACTGAGAAACACCAGAGTAATGACATTACTCAATCTCTTTATAAAAATCTAATCTTGTCACTGAATCATTGACATCAACCAAGTGGTGTACCAGAAAGACCAATCTCTTAACTTTCAAATGGAGGTAGTTGTTTACAGTTCAGGCCATCTGTTCCAAAACTTGCATTTTTTATTCCAATATTTTTTTACTTGATTATCCTCTATGGTTAGGGTAAGCTGCTCACTGTTCTCCATCTTTGTGCAGCGTACACTTCCAGCCTGTTAGCCAAGAACGATTGGCCTAAAACTCTTGTGATATATACTTTAGAATGAAAGATGGTTTTTGGCTTGTGGATATCTGTTTTAGACAAAAAAACATTAGAAAAGTAAAGTGGCCCCTTATAGTCATGCATGAACACACCACAGCACAGCACACAGTATGAACAATGTGCAATTCTTTCTCTGCATTTAACCCATTCACCAAGTGAAGCAGTGGGCTGCCACCAGTGAGGGACGCCCAGGGTGTGTGGGGATGGCACCTTGCTCAAGGGTACCTCAGTGATGACACTAGCAGTGCTGGGATTTGAACCCACAACCTTCTGATTGCAGGGGCAACACCTTAACCACTAGGCCACCAGCTGCCCCAGATCCTTTTTCCTTAACACTAAGATGGTTCTTTACACTTGCCATCTCATGAACAAAAATGATGCTGTAAGGAATCATCCACTGACAGGTTCTTTAGGAAACCAAAAGTGGTTCTTCTATGGCATCACTCCAAAGTCCAGTACCAGCTCAGCAGTGCAGCATTGCTACTCTCAAGGAGAGAGGCTAGGATCATCTTGTGGCTTGCAGCAAGAAGTTCTGTTTCAGTTCAAACTCTCAGCCCCGATGGTTCGGATACAGAGGCTTGGCTTTTTCAGTTTCAAGCACATTTACGCATAGCGCAGATGCATCAGTCACAGAGCCAGCACTACTCAAGGAAGCACTAGGGGAGTCAATGTCATGGGACTCAATAACATTCTGCGAATATCATCTACTGGGAGAAGTGTGTCGCGTTTGAGAAAACCATTCGAAACACTTTCCCTGAGGGGGCTTTTTTCACTGTGAGTCTGATGTAATGGTGTGGGGGAGTCATTTTGAGACTTCTTGCATGGAGTAAGCACAAGCTGGAGGAACAGGGCTGTGTATTACTGTAAGCTATTGTATGATCTGAGATGGATTCCCTTGTGGAAATGTTGAAGGATACCTAGGAAAACCCTTTGCATCCCTCCTTTGCTACAAGTTCAACATAGCTGAATGCAAAAATCACTGGGTGTGCATGGAAGCTTGCCTTACCATCATGAGTCCCTTTGTATGTTCATGTGGCACGTGCTTTGAGACTCGCTTGATGCAGCTACATTATGGGGTGCCGTTTGTAAAATCAGCTTAACAATTTTAGAGGTGTCAATTTTTCACCATTTAGCACAATTTTCTCA
>JBBPCZ010000023.1:428561-439584 GCA_037974445.1 Brycinus macrolepidotus | reverse complement strand
AAATGTGGTGGAGCGCTGGTGGAAAGCGCATTTCTCCAACTTACAGAACAGTTGGTGGGCCAGCAACCTCTTTAACATTGCTCTGACATGCTGGGTATGCTCCTCTTCGGACTTCGAGTAGATTAGTATATCATCCAGATATACGAAGCACCATCTACCCAGCATGTCACAAAGAATATCATTTATCAATTGTTGGAAAGCCGCCAGACTATTGCATAGACCGAACAGCGTTATGAGGGTTTCATAATGGCCGGTGGGAGTGATAAAAGCCGTCTTCCATTCATCGCCCTCTCTGATGCGGACGAGGTTGTATGCACTTCTCAAGTCCAGTTTGGTGTAAACTGCACCAGAGAGGGCGTCCAGGGCGGTGTTAGTAAGGGGAAGAGGATGACGGTTTTTGATGGTAACTTTATTTAGCCCCCAATAGTCGACACATGGACGAAGCCCCTCATCTTTTTTCTTAACAAAGAAGAACCCCGCGGCTGCAGGGGAAGACGAGGGTCGTATTGTCCCTTGACTAAGACCCTCTGAGATATAATCCTCCATGGCCTTCTGTTCTAGAGGGGATAGAGAATAAAAGCGGCCGCGGGGCAGTACCGCGCCCGGCTGAAGGTCAATGGCTAAGTCATATGGCCGATGAGGTGGAAGTTGAACAGCCCGTTGTTTACAAAAGACCTCATCCAGGTCGCGATACGGGACTGGAATGGCCTCGAGGTTGACGTCGGGGGCCTCGGGTGTCCCAGAGCACGTCTCAGCCTTCGCTCGGAGACAAAGCTCCTGACAGGTCAGACCCCATTGAAGAACCTTATGCTGTGTCCAAGAAATAAAGGGGTCGTGAAGACGAAGCCATGGGTATCCCAAGATGAGAGGGGGTGAAGTCATTCACGTAATAAGGAAAACCAACTGTTCAATATGTTCACCGATGGATAAAGTGATGGGTGTGGTTTGGGGCCAGATGAAAGAGGCCGACCGTCAATGGCGGTGATGGAAACAGGCTGAGATAATGCCTTAACATCCACACCCAGCTGGGGATGAAATCGATGAAATTACCAGCCGCCCCCAAATCAACGAAAGCGGTGGTCACGATCCGTTTGTGACCCAGCTGAATGTGTACTTGTAATGTGAGACGAGAAACGGCCGATAAGCTGGAGGTGAAAGGCTGCGGACCAGGTGAGTTCCTCCCCCTATTCACCTGGTCTGACCATTTCCTGAACGGAGAGGGCAGACAGCACGATGGTGATCGGGGGAGGCGCAATAAGCACATAGGCCCTTGCGATAGCGTCGCTCTCTCTCCGCATTAGACAAGGAGGCGCGCCCTATTTGCATGGGTTCCCCGGCTCCAGATGAGTGGGCCTCTGAGGGAGGTGGAGACCTGACAGGAGACCTTGTGAAACTTGTAGATGGCTCCGATACTGAAGTTTTTTGCCGATGACTCATCGGCGGCAGAGTGCGCAGCGCGGGCTTAGGACGAGAGCTCTTCCGCAAATCAATGCGGAGGCTAAGCTGTATGATACCCTCCAGAGTATCAGGAAGCTCTCGCCCAGCTAATTTGTCTTTTAGATGAGGGGCCAGTCCATCGTATTAGGCGGTGCGGAGGGCGGAATCACTCCAGGTAGTCTGAACAGCGAAATTCCACTGTATACCGGCTTACGGGGTGATCTCCCTGCCGCAGGTGGTATAGGCGTGAGTCTACTTCCATCTCGCTCTCAGGATGTTGAAAGGTGGCCTTGAGCTGGTGGACGAAGTTGGGATACGAGAACCCAATGTCCGAGTCGGATCTCAAGACCGCCGTAGCCCACTCAGCTGCCTGCCCAGTCAAAAGTGAAACCAAAAGCGCTATCCGGCTTCGGTCCGATGGGTAGCGCTCCGGCTGAAACTCAAAAATAAGAGATAAATTAGTTAGAAAAACCTCACACTTTCCATCCACTCCATTATATTTTTCAGGAAGTGAAATCTTAGTGTGACGGCGGGAAGAGGAGGAGGGTTGGACAGCCTCCTGGGGAGACGATAGCCTGGCAGACAGAGCGAGATGCACCTGCTCCAGAGTGGCGAGCTGATGGGGGAGCCCACCAACCTCCTTCTGCAGGTTAACAAGCTCGACTGCCTGCCTATTTACCGTGTCCACCAGTCGGGTGGAGTCCGCTGGGTTCACTGGTACTGGCTCTGTCATTCTGTCACGGGGTGAAGACATGAATGAGAGTAGAACCACCAGTTAGACCAGTGTAGTGTGGCGGATGAACCCAAACGCGGATAAACACGTGAGAGTTGGTAAACCACGCACTTTGCTCTGAGAATGCTCTTCACCAGAGTTAGGATTCCCACCGGAGTCCTCGTTCT
Source organism: Brycinus macrolepidotus (assembly GCA_037974445.1). Lineage (NCBI taxonomy): Eukaryota > Metazoa > Chordata > Actinopteri > Characiformes > Alestidae > Brycinus > Brycinus macrolepidotus. The sequence goes on along the minus strand of JBBPCZ010000023.1, from coordinate 437,247 downwards.
CACTCACACAAAGAACAGAGTATATAATGCCAAAAATAACGGAGAAAAAATCACTAAAGTACTCACGGTACCGTGGGAACAAAGGAGATGGTTTGGATGGACGACTCAATGACAGAGCAATGAGTCTTACCTTTCTTCCTGTTTATATACCCTGTGATGCACGTCATTTCGTCGAGCCCTTGTGTGTCACGTGTCTATTGGGTGTGACAGTGGTATCCAGCTACTGTTAACATGATAGCTGTTTAAACTGCTGCATGTGCCAACATTTGTTCTCCTGTTGTAGCTTATTGTGCTAGTTAGCTAGGTTAATACTGCCACTCTCTTGATATAAACAAGATACAAATATTGGCAAAATAGTACATTATAGATTGTTTTATTTAGTGAAAATAATATGATACTAACTAACACTTCTAATTTTGCTAGCTAACTGAATACCTGAATGTGTTGCAGCTTTATTTTTTAATTGCTAACCTCGATTCTAATCGTAACTCTATCACTGTTCATGCACTTTGTGAACAGCTAGAACATTTAGAGATAAAATTTAGGAATCCATTGAAATAAACTGGCACCACATTTTTTTTTAAGTGGGACCCTTTTGAATCTGGACATTGTCTAAACATAAACAAAACACATCCTTTTATTATGCAGGCCACGTTCTAGGCTTATTTTTCAGTTTTTTCTCATTGTTATCCTTAAACACCTGAGGTGGACATTGCTGTTGGAATGTGTCATCAGTTATCTCATTGATGCATACACAAAGCAATGATTTCAAAAATGGAATCTTGTTGGACCATGGTGAAGCTGTTGTGTTCCAGCAATGGCAATAAAACTGACACTAAAGTGCCAAAACTTGCAAAACAGAGCAGTGAAATGCAAGCCAGTAGAATTTATGATCTTGGACCATGAGGAAACACAGTCATTCCACAAGTTATGCAAAAAAGCATAAACAGCCCCAAAGGCATGTGTTGCATATAAAGTTCATTACTTGTAACAATATCAAATAACTTGAAGGTTTATGTCAGCCTACATTTTTAAGTTCTGACAGATGGACCTCATCATCACTGTGGTAGGGCACCCTGACAGCCCTCTCACATCATGAAAGAATAAGATGCAGTGGCACACATCACAGACCAAGGCAGCGTAATAAATGGCAAGAATGTTGCTGTCAGTCAGTTCACCCTTTGTTATGGCCTGTCGGATGCTAGCCACATGTTTTCATGTTTGAGCTGCAGCATTTGTACCAAAGTCAGAACTGTTCTATTCCCATGCTCTGAACGTCTTATGTAAGTATATATATCAACGGGTGTGAGCCATAGGGCTGCTCCAGCATCAAGTTTTCTGTTAATATTCCACACGCACTCTGGGTTCATTCTTGAAAAAAAAAAAAAGTTGATAATCCCCTTCATTGACAGCTTGCACGAACTCTCACGGCTGCCTTTCCAAGTCATGGCTTTAGCAAGAGATGAATTTCCCAGATGTAAAGTATCAAAATCAAACATTTCCCGTTAAAAATGCTCCGGAAAGTGAAATTCTAAAATATTCATGGCCAAGGGAAGGGGAAAAAAGACACCCTCTTCGTAAATAGATCATAGCTTTTTCAGAGATTCTCTTTGCTGTTGTTGTAGCCAAGAAAAATGTGAAACCTGACCCCATTTCCTCCCTCTTCCTTTTTTCCCAGCTGTGTGTTTCTTTTCTTTACTTCTTCTTCTCCTTCTACTTCTTCTCCTTTTTATGAGATTGCAACATCTGGGAAGGCTTTCTCCCAGTAATCTCCCTCCAGCTCAGGGGTCTGCTCTGCATCATAATAGAATTCAGACCCCCTCCTCTCCTCTCAGTAAGCCTGCCATTTACACACACATGCGCACACACACATACACACTCACACACACACACACACATACACACACATACACACACACACACACACACACACTGCATTGACAGGCACACACAAAAACACGTGGCTGTAATGAGATGAGGTCATGCCTGTGATGATGTGATTGAGAAAAGTGAGGCAATCAACCATGATCTGCTCAAAGTTAAAAATCAGGCAAGAACTATGAAGGGGACATGAGGGAGACTGTGTTTGTTCTAACTTTCCCAAGCAAAAATCAGATAATGCACAGTCTCACACTTCAGCCCAGTTTGATAAAATCAGCTCTCTCCCATAGCCAGATATTTACCTCAGATGTGACCAGGACAACACTTACTTGCAGCGCTAACTTCTGTTTATGTTGGCTCTCATGTCGTGAGAAATGCTGTTGCAACTGTACGTCACAGGCACTGAGCCTCTGTCAGTGGCCACTTTTGCTGGCTTTAACCCTTAAACTGCAGGTTTACTATTCAGTTATGATTCTTACATCGTATGCAAAAGATGCTATGCTAATATTTCTCAGTAACCATGCTGAAAATGATATGTAAGTGTGTATCATTATAATGAGGAAAGGAAGCATGGGCCAGCCAATGGGTCCTCAAAGTATAAGGGGTTAAGGACACTATTGCTGCAGTCACTGCACATCAAAGAGACTGCAGCTGGTCTTGTACTGGATGTTCCTCTTGAGCTTGGGACCCCACAACCATATTTGGGCTGGATTATGACAACTTGAGTCAGACTGTAAACATTAGGACAGGCCTGTGATAAATGACAAGCTGAAGCTCCACCCTGTGTGAGTATGCTGTGGTCCTGAGAGAGAAAAGAATATGTGGGTAGGAAGATATAAAGAGGGAATCTGTGTCTTCTGAGAAGCACTAATTGACCTGAAGCCATTTCCTGAGGTCTCTTTGAGGCCTTTGATTTTTTTATGTGGATATCTGGTTAGCCCTGTCATGTTAACAGTTTCTATTCATGCCATCTTAACATAGAATGTCCAAAACTTGCAGCTTATTTATTTTGCCAGTTCACCCGATATTGAACATCACTTCTATACTCTCTATACAGTCTATACTCTCAGACTGTGATGAATTTAAAAAATCCTGTTGACACATTATTTCACCAATCATTTCCCACTATTAGGTCATAACTTTGGATGATGACATTAATAGAGATTGCTTCATTTACACAAATGACAATAGCACAGCAATGCTGATTTGCATTATGTAATAAGCACAAAAGCATATTTAATGGCATTGAGTTAACCAAAAGTAAAATGTCTGCAATTGCAAGGAAGCTCCTACCCCAGCCCCTAATCTACAGATAGAAATCAACCTCTTTCACATCAGTCCACTTTAAACTTTATGTTTGTCTAACTTTCCAAAACAGCCTCTAAACTTTAGAATCAAACTGCCTTTAGAGGATTTCACCGCCGTGTTTCAAGCAATGCTATGTGGTCAAGTCAAGTAGCACCTGATGTCAAACAGCAGCTGTACCTGATAGACGTTTTTCTCTTGTGCTTCTCCAAAATATATCCCAAGCCTTATTGGTGGAATCCTTCACATGCTCGCTGAAGGACCTCCGCAGTGGAGTCTTCACGGTGTGTGCCATATCCACATGCTCTTCTCAAAGCCCCTCAAGACTCTCTTGCTCCCTTTCTTCCCTTACTTCATTCACGGAGGGAAACCTCATGAGTCCGGGCAGTCGAGTGTGGCAATAGGAGGAGAGTTTTAACTTCCCAGTGTCACCACCCTTGATGCAAAAAGTCTGCATGTAATTTTTGCAGACACTGTCTTCTAAGTGTGTGTGTCAATGAGAGAGGGAGAGAGTGAGAAGAGAGAGAGAGAGGGAGGGAGAGTGGGAGAGGGAAGAAAAGGCAACTTCTTTTCCCTTAAGCTAGGGGTCAAAGTCACCAGAAAAGGAAATAGCATTTAGTTTGGCTTGAGCGTTAAACCCCTTTTTGCCTCATAGCCAGAGGCACTTCTGCATCTGGTCAACAGCAATCAAGGGACATGCGTATACATGCTTGTTTCCTTGCCGGAGACTGAGATAAATATTGAGCAAAAGAGTGCCAGCTTTGGCCATGGGTTTTGGAAACAGAAACGTCCCCTGTTTTGTTTTTCAACTGTATCTTCCTTTTTCCAAAGCAAAAAGAGAAGTATCTCTGCTCAGTGACATATACAGAGTGTCTGCTTTTTGGTGCAATGATTAGTGCTGATCTGCATGCAACAGGAGATGCTTTGATAAGTTTAATAAGTTCTTCAAGCAGTAAGCTAACCAACACAAAGCACATATTGAGCCACCAGAACTTAATTCGAACTTGTTATCTGTGGCTGTTCTCTGTGGTTCACCTGTGGCTTCTAAAACCCAATGTTTCAAGCCTTAATCAGTGTCCTTCTCTTTTTAGTATTGGAATTGGGCTCCAGTTTTGAGACATTGTACAGTTGTTCCTTTGGTCTGTGGATGCATTGGTCTCTCTGCTTAGTTTTACTTCCTTTTGCCAAATAAAATCAACACATCCAGCTTCTGTATAATATAAAACACTGAGCTTCAGGCATGCCAGTGCCTCTGACGTGCAGATCATATCACAACAGCGGCTCTGACACTGTTAGCCTAATGCTAATACCCTGCTCTTAATTCCACCGCATGGCAAAAGGCCTTCTAGCCAGTGAGAGATGAGCTTAGTGCAAATTCAAGATTATTTTCAGTTACCATAAACTCTCCTTTAAACAGAGGAAAATACTGCTTTACTCTTCTTGTTTGCACTTAATGAGATCCGTGCTTTGTTTACTTGACAGTTTATTTAATATTTACTGATTTGAGTAGTCATTATCAAAAGTAATGATCTGGCAGAAGGATTTGCTTTGATCTCTATGATCTCTATTTTTGAGATTTTTTTGTGAACTAAATTAAACTATGACTCTCCCAGGCTGGCTCATTAAGAACAATCATCCTATGCCCCGTTAGAGAATTCTCCTATCATCATCCAACTGGTGTATCCTAGGTGTGCAGCATTAGAGTCATTCATGTTTTCCAGGACGAGTTCCAAGTAAGTCACATTGGAGTTACACTTTGTTCTTTGGATGACATGCATATGTTTTCTAATCCAAAAGAGGTTTGAGCTTGTTTTGGAGTTTATTCTGAAATTACTTCATTTTTAAAATGACTTTGCAATGTCTCTCAAGTTCCATCCGAGTATAACACAACTATCTGTTACCACTTGCCATTCTACTAAACAATTTATCATCTTCATGTAGGTGCTGTGAAAGTACAGATGGGTGTTAATCCATATAATTTGATTGTATTGTAGATTTTGTAGTTGCAGTTATTATGTTAAATGCAGTAAAATTAAAGATTGGTAATGCAGACATTACTTTTGACATGGGATAATAAAACCATAGAACATAGCTTGGGTTACCATATCATAAAACAAATGGACTACTACAGCCAGCTAAATGTCAGGAAAACTGGCGTTTCCTGTGTAAACACTCTCATAGTGTAGGCAATTACACAACTCTTGTTACAAGCTGAAACACATGTTCTGAAACAGTTCATGCATGTAAATACAGTTACCCAATAATACATGTGCCATTACATGAGAATGTGTTACAACTGTACTATAACTATTATGGTACACTGTGTGAAAACTTTATACACATGTATTAACATGAACTGCACTACTGTAATCCACCTGTTACACTGACTAGATTACCAGCAGGTACATTGTTGTTGCATGTATTGTTTACTGTGTAGTTATTAGGGACACTTAATATAAACTGGGACCAACAATTTCTCCCTTATTGTATAAATCATAAACAGTAGTTCCTGATTTTGCTTATAAAATACCCTTGTCCTGCACATTTTAGTCATTTCCTGGTTCTAACAGGGATCAGGTATGTGTCACCAAAATATTCCTTTGCTGTTCAGGTCTTAGAGCCTTAGAGGAAAGGAAAAAAATACTTGTGGTGCCCCTTAAACCATGGTAAATAACCTTTGAGAGCTGACTGGTCCAGCGTACATGAATCTGTCTAAATGAACATGCCTACCTGTTTGATATCTGTCTCAAAATTTCTTCCCGAAAGGCAAGCAGCTTTTTTTTTCAAGAAAGCTGTTTGGTGAATGTCTACATTTATAAAGTCGCAGCAGGAGACGCCTCGTGCCTGTAAATTACAGCGTTACGGGCATCTGTTTCACATTAGGGATTTTATTGCAGCCTTTCTATTCACCATGAGCCCACACTGTGAGGAATGATAACAGAAGCCACTCAGTTGTGCAGCATGGTATGGTTGCGCCTCAACTCTCTGAGGTGGAGCAACGTTCTTTGTGGTTATGTGAATACTGTAGCTTGCTGAGAGGTCATACTATGTAAATAGTAGTCTATGGGAAACTACTCAGTCATTAGGCTATTATTTGCTTAATCTGTATCAAACAAGAAAACAATGTCAAGCATAAGAACAGCTCAGTGGAGGCAGAGTTGACCAAGGGAGTAAGGGAGTCTATTTTTGACTTAAATTAATTATGAAAAGTCTTCCTTTTAAGCATATGCTCCAGTAATGATTCACTCAAACATTAAGGATGACTGGTTGTCTTACATGCAAAACACAAGGCAGGGCACACCATAGGAGATGCTAATGCTTATCTTTGAATTCATTAAAAATGGATAGGCTAGATGGTGTGTACCACTCTTAGTCTGCCTTGATTTTTTACGCAAATTCAATTAAAAACCACATGCTATTCCAAGCCGCCACTTGATTTGAGTGGAAGTAATCACGGTTCCTACCAGACCAGTAAGCCTGCTGGGGTCCTGCATGACTTGTGCTGTGTAGATGAAGGCGGTGGATGTAACTGAAATGATAGTTTACTGAAATAAGTTTGAACCTCAACACATGGGACAAGCAGTGACAAGCAACAGCCACAGAAACAAATGACCCTCTCCATACGTGCACACACGAAGCTTGTGAGTGCCTTGTAAAGCGTGTATGTGAACAAACTGTCCATTGTAATATGTTTCACAGAGCTGTGCTCCCTAAAGACCTGCCTGTTTATCAACATCCTCATCAGTGGCGTATCTCTTACTGGCAAGAATTAATTTAGCTGATAATGGCCCTCTCTCCTGAGGCTTCTTTCTGTTTATGGGAGAAAGGTGGAGTGAAACATGAGGACAGGCCCTCTCCTGCTCTTCTCCGCTCCTCTCTTCACCATCATCTCTCTCTCTCTCTCTCTCTCTCTCTTTCTCTCTCTCTCTCGCCCCACAGAAATGTTTGTTTAATATGCTAAATCTGACATCAGTAGTTATTTTGACTGAAGGCTTAGGTGGTGAATGTGTGAAACAGTGCAGATGTTCATATGGATATAATTGGAGACTAAAAATGTAAATGATTTGTCCTCTAAATCAGCGACCCCCAACCTTTTTTGCACCACGGACCAGTTTCATGTAAAACAATATTTTTACGGACCGGTATAGATACAACTAAAAACAAAGTGCGTTTGTTTTTTACAAATTTTTGCTAGCTTGTGGGCTAAATTTTTGATGTACTGTATCACGTGACTGAGACGAGCATTTTTTCAAAATAAAAGATCTTTCAGACTCTGATAATCAATCAAATATTTTTATTCTGTCTTTCTGTACGGCCCGGTACCAAATGACTCATGGACCGATACCGGTCCGCGGCCCGGTGGTTGGGGACTTCTGCTCTAAATGAACAACGCCGTGATTACATTGTAAACAACAATCTAACTGCTGAGTTGTTTGGATGGAAATGGGAATGGGAATAATACAAATAGTATATATTATAGCATTAGAGATGGTTGAGATTAAATTCTGGGATAAGATTTGTGGCCATATTTTTAATATTGTGTTTAATATTGTGATTTTGTCCTATTAGGAAGCATAAAACTCTTAGCACATGCAATCGTATATAAAGGTTTTCGGCACCCCTGGTCAAATGACATTTTTTTGATTTTCTATGGATAAAAGTACACATCCTCTACAAAAATACACTTATGCACACTTTAATACATAATTAGTGTTTGCTTGCTGAATTTAACGTATAGGAACTTTAATAAAAAAAAAAAATGACTGTGTGGCCTAAATGTGTCCTGCTCAATATGTTAGTTATCAGATAACCAATGCACTAAAATGTGCAAAAAATTGTATTTTTATGATTTTGTTACCCTATAAAATATATGTTGACTGATTTTCCTAACAAACTTGTCATTTGATCAGGTGTGTTTTGTATAAGTTTTGTATAAGTATGTTGTAATGGTTACACTTCTTAAAAACATTTGTATTGTGTTTTAGTGATATATCTATTAATGTAAATTATCTTGTTACAGCAATTTTCTTCGCATTCAAAAACATGTTTTCTGGACTAGTGTCACTTTCTAAAATAAAAAGGTTATGTCTCACAACAGTAAAAGCAGAAATCTCATGACATGATGTTCTGAAGACCACCAGATCAGCCCACAGTAAAACCTGAAATCTTAGCTTTGCTCTCTTTCAGCTTGTGGTCTTGTGTGAAGGCTGGTTAGAACTGCTTGCAGGCCCCCTGGAGACACAGAGCTTTGAAGCAGGTTAAGCAGTGAGATCTGGTTCAAACCATACAGCAGACCTCAGAGAGATTACATTAGATGAGAATCAGCTAATTCTATATGTCCTCTACACGGCTATCTGAATGAGCCACTTATTCAACCAAGGATATGAGCAAGGAGGATGCTGCTGCGAGAGAGCTTGAACGAACAAGAATGTTTATTCAAAACAGAGAACAAGGGGTGAGCCCGAAAGCTCCAAACGAAACAAGTCCTTGAACTGAGGTG
>JBBPCZ010000023.1:418027-428556 GCA_037974445.1 Brycinus macrolepidotus | reverse complement strand
CCTGCCCGGTGGAGAGTGGAGAGACTTCAGTGGTTGGATTGAGCACCACCTCAGTTCAAGGACTTGTTTCGTTTGGAGCTTTCGAGCTCACCCCTTGTTCTCTGTTTTGAATAAACATTCTTGTTCGTTCAAGCTCTCTCGCAGCAGCATCCTCCTTGCTCGTACCAGCAATGACACAGAGGAGACATCGAGTTTCTAACTCTTCTTTAATGTTGTTAGTTTATCCATTTTAAATAAAAATGTCAAATGTAAAAAGCAAAATCATATATTAGTTTAATGATGATGGCATATCAGTTTTTCACTTGAATCTCCATTAACTTCAATTATTGCATCAAAGGGTTGAATACATTAGAATGTTCATTGTTTAACATTCCATATCACACAGATGTGATGGTACACTTCAATAGAAATAGTCAGCAGTTAGTTATGTTGAATGCCAAGTAGTCACAAAGAGCAAGCAGTTGTTTGCGCCGCATACAATGTCAAAAGTGTATCTCAGAGCACGGCTTAGTAACTGGATTAAAAAGGTTCGTGAAGTTCATAGCATCATGTCTTCCACCACTTTTACTGGCACACTGACTCCTGAGCCGTGGGCATAATGTTTTGCATGTCAGGTAAATACTTGCCTTCTCATCAAAGCAGGTGGTTCATGGTCAGGTTGAGCAACAAAACCTACCAGACTCACTGCCAATGGCTAGACACTTTGCTTGCAAGACTATAGTCTAGTTTCACTTGCAAAATATGCACAATATAGTGTTTTGAGTTTAGATTCAGTAATAGGCATAACATTATAGTTATGAGTGTGAGACCTTCAAAATTACATAGTAAGAAATTGTGAGATATAAGACAAGTGAAAACAAATCACAGATAACAAAATATCAATAAGCAGACAACAATAAAATAAATAAATACAAAAAGAGGGCATTTAGGGGTGATGTGCGGTAGTAGGGCCTATTACATTAAATCTGTATAACGCCTAATCTTTCATTCTGTCTTCCTGACAGTAGCTTCAGAAACAGGTAGTTAAGAACGGGCACACCCATTAGCAATTTTCAGAGCACAAAACCTCACTCTGATTGTGGACTATTCTCTTGTACGAGTGAGCGTGCATCAAGTAATCTGCTAAAAAGCACAGATCATAAAAAGGATCAAAGGTTTTGTTGGTTTATCAAATTTGTTGTAACTGGAGGATGAAGATTTTTGCTCTGTGCTACCATAGGCCAAGAAGATAGACCTTAACAGGACTTTGACAAGATGACAAGACATTTCATAATATTTAATTTAGTCCCCGTACTTTACAAAGGTACAAATGGATATTTGACATTTCATTTAAAATGATAAATTCAGTTTACTGGACGTATTTGTTATTTATGCTTCAGCTTTCATCATCATTAAGAAGTTCGGGGCATCACCAAAGGAACTGGAATAAAATGTCATCCTCGGGAGGACCGTTACACCTGTATGTTTAACTAGCACAAGCACATTTCTGACCTTATGAAAATGAAAAATTGATCCTTCATCTCTTGCAATTCACGTCTGTCCAGCCAAGCGCTCCTGAGATTAAACACGAACTGAATCCTGACTACTCTGTCAATTAAGCCTGTCGAGTCTGATCGACTTTGCAAGATATCCATCATGATGACAGTAGGGACACGTGGGTAGGAGTGGCCAGGATGCTATCATGTCTATCTCTTTGTCTGCGAGTGGCAGAATTGTATCATCGTGACTTTAACAGAAAAAAACCTTCTGAGCTTAGGCTTTATGTCGCCTGTCCCAACTCTGCCTCAAGATGGGAATTAATTGAGCGATTCTCATGGACGCCTAAGACTCACCAAACTCCAGGTAGAAGAATCAATACTTGGAAAGCTCAAGCCGTAGAGCCAGTGACAGCTTGAGTCAACTGTTTCGTTGTTTTGTTTTTTCCCCTCTCTGTGTCTCTCTTTTGGCTTTCTCTTTCTCTCTGGTGACTGAGGGCACTCTTTCAACTGCACTGACAAGGCAGAAACCTCTGTGATTTTAACAAGGGGGGAGCGCTCATGCCGAACTGAGTGGCGAGATAGCTGGGTAGATGTGCTCAGGGAACATGGGCGGCAGGTGGAGAGAGAGAGATATAGGGAGAGATAGATAGATAGATAGAGAGAGAGAGAAGGAGGGAGAAAGAGAGAGAGAGAGAGAAAGAGAGAGAGAGAGAGAGAGAGAGAGAGAGAGAGAGAGAGAGCGCATTGGCCAGAAGTCTATTTCCTGACAGGCCAAGTTCTGCTGGGACAGCATGCGGCCTGACAGCTTGTGCACACCGGCGAAGTGTGTTTTTTTTCCTTCTTCTTCTCCAGTCTTCTTCGTTCTACTCTTACATGTGATTTCTAATTTCTGGCTCCTTACCACTGACTGTCTTTACTGCCTTTATTTATGGTTTTAGAAGTTACTTCAAAAGTGTGCTTGACTAAACTGATATATGCCGAAAATAAAGAGATAGTTTGGCAAATAATCAAATCTGCATTTTTTCCCACATACCCTAGATCTAGGTGATGAGGAAAGATGTCTGTAGAGATGTTTGAATTCCAAAATTTGCTTCTTCAACACTGGGGCTACAAGTCTAACACTGCTAACAAACACTAATGGCAAGAGTCACCTAAATTGTTTCCGTAAATACAGCCCCAAAATTCAAATCACAGACTTGTTGATGTGGTTCAGAGTGCTGTATGACTTACTTTTTTATGATGTCCATTGTCACAAAACTGACACACTCCTATTCCTGAGTTGGTTTGTGAAAACAAATATTGTAGTCTAAAGCTGTAGCTGAAGAGGCTGAGAGCGATCCATTGGATGAATCTCTATGCTCACCCTCTTTGGTCTGTGTCCCTGAGGACCTCTCCAAGTGGGTGCTAGAGCTGTTGGTGCCCCCTGGCATCCTGGAGCATCCAGGTCAGGATTTTGACACTTTCAAAGGGCCATAGAATGAAAAGCGCTCCAATGAGGGGGCACCCCAGTGCTCTGGAGGGCACTCCTTTATCACTCTTGGCACCTCCTACTGTCCTAGAGGTGCTCCTGACTGCTCCTGAGGACACCTCCTTGATAGTGCCACCTTGGAGAGCACCTAGTTAATGGTACCCTATGCTGCTGCAGAGAGCACCTGGTGTTCTGGAGAGCTGCCCATTTCCACTGGTGCCGCTTACAGTTCCAGAGGGCTGCTAATCTCTGCAGGCACCTCCTGCTGTACTAAAGTGTCCCAAGTCATCACTGGCAGTCCTGTCCCCTGGATCTGAGCAGGTGGTACCCCCATCTCTGGGATCTGAGCAGCCTCTGCTCCATCTCTGGGATCCAAACGGCCAGCACCCCTGTCTCTGGGATCTGGGCACCCGGCGCCCCTGTCTCCAGATCCAGAGCAACCAGCGCCCCATCTCCAGGTCCAGAGGAGATGGCGCCCATGCCTCCAGGTCCCGAGCAGCTGGCTTCCCTGTCTCCTGGTACTGAGTGGCATACTCTTCAGCCTACTGAGAAGCTTCCAGGTCACCAGTCATCAGCTCCCCAGCCTCCTGGTCCCACGTCATTGACAACCCAGCCTCTTGGTCCCCCATCGTTGGCTGCCCAGCCTCATGCTCCCCCTTTGATGGCCCCCGCCATCAGCTTCCCTGACATGGCAGCCACCTCAGCCAAAGCCCTGAATTTGACTTCGGCCCAGTCTGCACCTGTTCCCCAACCAACAGCCTGTCCTCACAAACAAGTCATGTCATGAGCTGCTGTTCCACCTCTTCTTAGTCTTTGTCCCTCTCCCAGTGTTTCCCTCTCTGTCTATTCAGGTCCACGTGGTTCTTCCTGTCATGGTGACTGTTTCTGTCATGGTCCCTGTCCCAGTTTTCCTGTTTCATCCTCTCTCCAGTCCCCTTCCCTGCCCGGTGTTCAGTCTCCTGTCCTGCCTGGTGTCTTGTCCCCTGTTCAGCCCTACGGCCATTCCCCTGCCTTGTCTGGTGTATCTCTTATCTAGTCTAGTGTCTGTTCCCTTGTACCATCATGTATTTAGCCCTCTGTTCCATGTTCAGCCCTCGGTTTCTACTCCTGTTTGGTCCTCAGTTATGTCTGTTACTCAACATTCTGTTCAATATCTTGCACAACCCCCTGTTCCACCTGGTGTCCAGTGTCCATCTATGTCTCCAGTCTCTTCTCTGTTCCCAGTCCCATTGTCAACTCCTGTCATTTCTTCTCAGCCCGTGTTGACACATTTTCACCTGCTTGTTTGTAACCCCACCCTGTCACAGCTGTTCTAAGTCAATCATTATGTATTTATACCCCATGTGTTCTTTGTCAACCGTAACCCCTGCCCAGTATGTGACTCCCTGTTCCGTACAGTAGCGTTTTGTATTTGCCTGTTCGGTTTGTTTGTTAATATAAATAAAGTCTGCATGGTTTCCATGTGCGTCCTTCCTTGTCTTCCGTCACACCAGGACATAATGCTAACCATAAGCTTTGTGGTTATGCTTCAATTACATACTTCCGTTATCTGCATTAGCCTTGTGACATTAGTGAAAAAATAAATACACAAATTTCAAATGCACCAAATGTATCTTTTGACTTTGGCTGAAATATCAATTAATGCCATAGGGTACTTCCTGGTTCTGGTTCTATTTCAGCTCCAGAAACACTTCTTAAACCTAACATCACCTGGTTCAGGGTATTTTGTAATGTAGAAATGTGGAAACTTCTTTTCTGAGATTTTGTTAGCTATTTGGTCATAAGTTAATAAGAAATGTATTAATCCGATTCACTATATTTTCCCTTAAAAACTGTTTGGAGTCCTCCAGCCAGAAAACAATAAGACTTTGTAACCTCTTACCAAAAGCATTTCATGCAAAAGACATTACAAGCTGTTTATGATCCTTACTAGTTCTCCATGTCAGTAGCGAACTGAAGCAATCACCACATTATTGTTTCAATAGTAACTAATTTATTCCACGTATTTCCAAAAAGAGGGATCTGCATGTATTGTATTCATGAGACAACCATCCCAAAAAGGCTGAGAAGTTTTCTACTTTGACAAAGTAGAACAGAAGTAGCAGTGCATATCCATTCCTGATCCATTTTTCATAATTGGTAAAGTGTCAAGCTGTGCCAAACACTGAGCTCTACAACACATCACACTTAAACACTGAAAACCCATTCTCATCACCTCTGGTAATTGTTTACTTTTCAATTTACCTTAAGCTGCTAAATTAAGTTGTTAAATGCTTTGTTCCCAAACCTACTTAGTGACTTTACTGAAAAGTACTTTACTTGTTTAGTGGTTAGCATTGCTGATTCACAGTGAGAAGGTCCTGGGTTTGATTCCCAGCTGTCCTTCATGTGTTCTCTTTGTATATGCATGGGATTCCACTGGTATCCTCCCACAGTCCAAAGACACGCACAAGATGCTAAACTGCTCTAGGTGTTGAGTGTGTTTGTCTTTGTCTTCCCTGACGACCTGTCCAGTTTCTTCACTTTTCACCTAATGACCGCTGGAATAGGCTCCAGCCCTCTCTACAACCCTCATTAGGAGAAGTGGCTAAAATAATAAAATGGAGGTGGGCTTAAGCTTTCATTAGTTGTTAGCTATGTTAGCTTAGTGTCACACACACGGGTCACGCACACGGGTCACACGGGGAATTGGAAGTGATGTGAAGTGAAGTGTGTCACATGGTATAAAAGGCCAAGGCACATAGGTAGCCATTGCTCAGTCATTGAGTCATCACCTCATCCTGCTAGACAATCTCTTGGGCCTGAAGTTCTTCATTGGGGTCATTATTCCGCCCTTTCTGGCCACCCGGGAGTTCGTCGAACCCTCACCTTCATCCGGCGGACGTTTTGGTGGTCAACAATATGTTGGTGGTGTGCGCCAGGGCTAAAACCCCCAATCAGCCAGGGTCGGGAGAATTGCGGCCACTCCCCATTCCTCGATGTCCCTGGTCGCACATCGCGGTTGGTCTCTCATTTCTGTGACACTTAGCCTTGTAGTGACAGTGCAATGCTCAACATGTCTAAGTCTTTAACTTACTACATTTGGGATAAAAGGAAAGTTGAATACATTTTTGACCAAATCATCTTCAGTCATTCGAGGGGAGGGACAGACATGGGACATACTGTTGGGGGGACTGGAATGGAGGGGGGGGATGTGGGATCTGGTGATAGCTTTTTTCAGTGAGAGCAGAACATTTTTGTATTATGTGGATTTTTGGAATATACTGACACTTTCTATCAGTGTATATATGCTATAATAAAAAGTGTATTTAAACATTGTTTATTGTAATGACTTATTTATAAGCAGGAGTGTGAACATGAACTTTTCAATTAATCCAACCTATTGAAACCTATTTATTTTTTTGTATTAGTTGTTTTTGTATCTATTGTTTTGCCACTTTCTGCTGCTCTTATCTTTGAACTGTCCACTTTCTGCTGTAGCTATGCAAATTTCCCACTTGTGGGACTAATAAAGGTTTATCTTATCTTATCTTATCTTAAATATATATATCTATGCCAACTGGTTAACTAACGCATGTCCTTTTCATACTGTTCTAATTCACCTGCATGTCTTTGGTGAGTGTGTGACCTGGGTGGTTGGCTCACTCACTCACTTAATCCTTCACATTTAGCAGGTTGAAGGGTTCTCCATGAGAGTGCCCCATTAGTACTCAGGTAGATTTTGTTGTTTCATAAGAATATAAAAACAAGAATAGTGCTCTTAAAACTGCTTTGCCACCGCTTTAGTACATAACTTACACAGCATGTTCATAATAGTTATTCATTGTTTAATGACAATTTAATTTCATTATAGTTAAATAATTTATAGTAGTCACTGAGCAATATGTCTTGTAATTGTCTAGTAACTGAATGATATGCCCTCAGCGGGAAAAAACAAGATTTGGACCAATTGTTCAGACTCTTAGAATGTCAGATTATGAAATAAAGCCTCAGTGTATACTGTAGGTGGTTGAAAAATCAAGGTTGTACAGTCAGTAAACCTGCTTAAGTGTTGTCTCTGTAGATGAAATGCGATATAAGAGCAATAGTAATTAAGACTCCACAGCATGTCACTGGAGGGTGGGTGTATGCTAATGGTAGCTCAGTGGCCAGGGACAGAGTCCCTAGGCAGGGAGAGAGAGAAGGAGTAATTAAAATGAAAGATCCCTCACAGTTCAGTCCAGCTCACTGTCAGGGGGCTCTAATGGCCTCCATATGAAGCACTTTATGAGCATAGGCGGCACGATTAATGGCAGCCGGCAGCGGCCAATGACCATTGGGAGAGGTACCTGTCAGGGTCCTGCCGAGTGGCGGCCATTTTATAAGAGCAACAACCCCTGGGCAGACGTCAGCGCTGTAGAATGAGGGTAGTGGCCAAGGCAGTGGGGATGGAGAGTTAAACTGTAGAAGTCACAGTTAAAGCTGTATGAATGCATTTGGATAATATTATTGGGTGTAATCATAACTCATTAAAACAAGCAAAGTAATTCTGTTAAAGGTGCCGACTCTAATCTTTTAATGCACGGGTAGGAGAGGAGTTTTTGATCTGGATTTGTAAGACCATCCTTTACATTTTGCCATGTTTTTGCCATTGCTTGACATGGAGTGTATACAGAAACCTCTCCATACAGAATGTATGTTTACTGTAAATGCAATTCGTGGGACTTAGTTTGCACGTACTGCTCATTGCACTTACTATGTAATTACACAGTGCATATGTACTATATAATAAAGTCTGTAATATTTGAATAGGTTAAAGGAACAACTCTCAACTAAGAAGAATTGATTAGCTGATTAGGTAGAGCAGGTTTGTGAGAGCAGGAAAAATACAAAAATATGAGGGGTAAACCAGGGACAAGGTTGGGAACTATTGAGCTTTGAAGAAGAAACAGGCCATGAATGCATAGTAACTGTGTCTGACATACATAGTTTGATAGAGGTCAGGACTGGTGTGTATGAAGAAGCATCGCCTGGACAGGGCCACTGTAGAGGCCATAAATAATTCAACTATCTTCCACGTTGCAGAAAAGGGGCCCTCATGCCCACCAACTTTTCAAAGTGAGGCAAGTTGCCTTGTGAGCAAGGCCCACAGGTCGTCAGCTTGCACCTCTTCATGTTTCTCGCCTTTCCTCTGCTGCTTTCAAGCGTGGTTAGTGTGACTCAGGCCACTGCAGAACTATCGCACCCTACAGACGATGGTCAGGCCTCACTTTGATCTCAGAATGCTATGATAATCCTCCATTTGTGCTTGAGTGCACCATCCCAAACTGCTAGCCCAGTTGCATTCTAGCACAAATCACAGATTTCAGAACAGCAGGAAGGCATGTTTTCTTGTTGAAGTAAGAACTCTCAATGCGAGCCCCAGAGATGCCCAAGAGCAATGCCATCTAAATGGTTTACATTTCTTATTTTTATAAATACTGTGGCACAATGGCATTTCATTCTGGCTGATGCTAGGGTGTGATAGGCACACTTGAGATGTGCACCATCTAAAAGTGTATCTTCAAGAATCAGTGAGTATAAACAATAAATGTGACATATACAAGCTCTATTTTTTTTTTTTACAAATCCCTGACTGGAGCTTAAGTTAAACATTGAATCTTTCTGGAAGCTTTTATATGTTCTTGAGAAAAACAAATGTGTTCAGAAAGGCAATTTAAGTTAGCCTGTTGAAAAAAAATAATTATAAATTCCCACTATGCTTAAACGCTCACATGAGCACAACTATGTTACTCTGAGAAACTGGACCCAACCAAGACATATGAGTTATATACGGGACTATCCCCATATATAGTTCCGTTTCCATGCATGTCAACATAGTATAACTTTACACAAAAAAACCCCCACCAGATTCATGGATTCAAGTTTACACACGTACAAGTTTATCACCACTTGAATATATGGACGTTCCTTTATTCCTTCCATATCCAATATCAGCATTCCTGTTTCTTTCCAAATATCTAATAAATATGAATATATGTTACATAAAATATATAAAATATATATATATAAAAAGTGTCAACACTTTCAACTTTTGTCATTCATATTTGTTTTGGTGAACTGGGACTGCAAAACTTTACATGATAGTGAATTGAGTGGTCCAAGTGTTTACATGTTCTTTAGTTCTGGTCAGTATTAACCTGTGCCCAGTGTTGAAATGGTGTTAAAGATCATCAAAAATCCAGTTCACATAGTTTAACCACTTACACATTCTGTCAAAACATGTTTGATGTCCAAAAAGGCTTCTTTAGTTTAGCTAGAGCTACAAGGCTCATTGCTAACAAGCACAGTAAAACAATAGTCACCCAAACCTTTCCCATAAATACATCCCAAAACTTGTCTCAAATAGCATCCGGTTGTTTATAAGAGTAGTCGATGTGGTTTAGGTACAGTAATTTTAGACCATATAAGGCCTGGAGAGGCCTCTGTTTTTGTGGTTGTTGCCACAAAAAATGATATGTGAAAACAGACCCTGTTGTTTACAAAGGGCGCCTGTTCAGTTTTATTGCTGAGAAGTCACACTGTGGCCTAATAGGTGAGTCTGTGCCATGTTGATGGAGAGCTGGATGTAATTTGAGAGACGTTTTGGGAATGTATTTACAGAAAAGTTTTGTTGTGACTATCGACTTCCAGTGGATGTTAGCCTCTTTGGCCTCACTGTTCCTATTCTAACTAAATATGCAATGTTTGGGCTACACACGTCTTTGCTAAATGACCACATCTAGGGTAAGTAGAAAACTGTTTAAATTTGATGTTTCGTTGAACCATTCCTTTCATCAAAGGTTGACAAAAACATATTGTTTTGCTGAACAATGCTGTTTACATGATTATGTCCTATTTGGACTAGCAGTCTTAGTTTGAACCATTGGTGTGGAAACACAGTAACCAATGCCACTGGCCACATTTCACCGAAGCCATTGCAGAACAAAGAGAAAGCTTGCAATATTCCATGTGAACCTCCCTGCCACTCTCTGAAAGGACCTGAGGGCATTCAGCATGTAAGGAGAAAAGGCTTTGATGTTGAAGTTATATATGGGGGTGCAAAATTGTCCTTAAAGTGCCATGCACGCTCATGAAAAGTAGATTCAAAGGATCTTCATCAGCCCATGACTGCAGATGATGTACACGGCTGATGTAAATCGATTTCTCTATTTACATGCCATTCTCTATGAATAATAAGCAGTGTTGGTACGCACTCGGAGCTGTGACCTTCTGGGTGCGTGCCCCGCCACTACCGCTCTATACCTTCCAAACAAGCAGATAGCACAAGACATTAAGGGCCAAATCAACCATCAGCTGTGCTGTTTTAATGTGTGCTTATTAAGGATGTGCATTTGAAGCTGCAAGTTGATGATTTGTTGCTAGGAAAAGCAAGGACATGCATACATTAAACACCGGTGACACACTGAAGGTTTTAAATGTTGACTGGAATTATTTCAAGCTGAATTTTCTTTACAGCTATGCTTATGTTCTCTAATTATTGGCCCATACGGGGCCCGTACGGGGATCGAACCCGCGACCTTGGCGTTATCAGCACCAAGGTC
>JBBPCZ010000023.1:404759-417927 GCA_037974445.1 Brycinus macrolepidotus | reverse complement strand
CCGGTATGCAGACTCATCACCATCCTGAATGAGTCCAATGACGGTGGTGTCGTCTGCAAACTTCAGGAGTTTTATGGCGTTGGCGTTGGCGTTGTTCAAAATGTCTCGGTATGCTGAAGCATTAAAACTGCCCTTCACTGGAAGTAAGGGGCCTAGCACAAATCCCTCAAAAATAGTTGTGTCCAAATACTTTTGTCCATATAGTTTATGATTTGGAGCAGGTTAATTGTCGTAGAGGCACGTTGTACCTGTGGACTTCAATACCCACAATGCACTCAGAATGGTTCACCGGATGTTGTTGTCCAGTGTAAACACTCACACTCAGACATATATATGTCTATGCTCACACTCCAATGGCAGCAGGAAGGCTTCTTTACACACACTCGCCATTTGATCCTGTGTAAGTTTTTTTTTTTTTTTTTTGGATTTGTGTAAATAGCTGGGGGGTTTCATTGCGCCTGGTGTGAGTGAGACGTTGTTTTACTGACATTTTGCTGTGTTGGCTCTCCAAAGCTGCACAACATAAACGTGAACGGTGCTTGGGCATTTTATCCGGACATGGCATTTATTTATCTCACTATTTCACTATTATTTCAGCAGCAGGTCTAACTAAAAACTACTGCACTCGAGCCTCATTGCTCACCGCTGCAATCTCTCTATTTCGTGTAACTTATCTCAGCCCTGCCTTTTCTAAGTAGCATAGCAGGCTAAAGCTGCTGAGGCTTCATTTTGTATTTTGCACTCGACCTCTAACCTGAACCTTTTAATGCACTTACACACCATGTTTGGCAGTGATGGTGTTTTCAAATCAAGTCCAACACTTTCATACTAGCCAGCTTACCTTTTATGTCTGAGCACCGGAGCTCTGCTGAGCTAGCAGTTGTTAGCTGGAGATGTTCACCTTAATCTAGCTGCTTCTCTGGCTCAGCTGAACCCCATTTGAGTGCTGATTGCCTATCTAGTTAATAAATAAGCTAAATAATAGCATATTCTGTCTGGCACGTTAACACACCGAATGACACTTTTTAGGTGATTTTAGGTAATTTGACTAGCCAAAGCTAGATGACCTAATATTTGGTAAAGGATCATACAGAGGAAAATCACAGAGACAAAGCTACTCCTTTGGTTAACTAGATACACTATATGGACAAAAGTATTTGGACGCCTGACCATTACACTAACTGAGACTTTAATG
This sequence comes from Brycinus macrolepidotus, assembly GCA_037974445.1. Classification (NCBI taxonomy): domain Eukaryota; kingdom Metazoa; phylum Chordata; class Actinopteri; order Characiformes; family Alestidae; genus Brycinus; species Brycinus macrolepidotus. Next base: position 416,732 of record JBBPCZ010000023.1, on the reverse strand, counting down.
ACATGGCATTCAAACACATGGCCACACCCCCCTTGCAGCTATAACAGCCTCCGCTCTTCTTGGAAGGCTTTCCACAAGATTTTAGGAGTTTCTGTGGGAATTTGTGCCCATTCATTCTATTGAGCATTTATGAGGTCAGGCACTGATGTTGGACGAGAAGGCCTGGTTCTTAATCTCCGCACCAGTTCACCCCAAAGGTGTTGGATGGGGTTGAGGTCAGGGCTCTGTGTGGACCAGTCAAATTCTTCCACACCAAACTCATCCAGCCATGTCTTTATGGACCTTGGTTTGTGCACTGGGGCACAGTCATGCTGGAATAGAAAAGTGCCTTCCCCAAACCGTGTCCACAAAGTTGGAAGCATGGCGTTGTCCAGAATGTCTTGGTACGCTGAAGCAAGGGGCCAATCCCAAACCCTGAAAAAAAAAAAAGTGTGTCCCAATACTTTTGTCCGTGTAGTGTAGGTCTTTTCTTTTGTAGCCTTAGTGTTATGTTTGTTGTTGTGATCTGATCTGGGGCTGTTACTTCAAAATTGAGGGGAAAGATCCAGTGTTATAACTAAATTATTTATATTAATGTCATAATAATTGCTGATTTTTTTTTTATCAACTACTGAACAGTCATTATTGAGATTAATAAATGAGCAACAACAATTAGATGTAATGTAGGTGAGATGAAGTTTTGGTCCCAAAGGTCAGGTCATTTTACCATTTTTATTCTGTCAGTGATTTGTGCATGATTTTGACATGATTTTTGATTTTGAGGTCTGGATTCAAAGTATCTCAATTCTACAGAGTTCTAATTATACACTTAGCTGATTGTTTTCTGTCCAGTAGACATGGTATGATTTCATACGAACTTCACTCTGATAGAACGTACCCAGATGCATTTTGGCATCTTTTGCCATTGTGAAAATTATGCCATGATGGACATCAGACACCAATACATGGTAGAGCTTGAAAATGACATTGCAGTCGGCATTCATTGTACAGTGAGAAAGTTGATGCACTCTGTACCCATGTGTCAACCAACAGGTGATGTGTGGATAAAAGCTTAATCCATTTATGTTAATTTTGAAGACAGTGGCTAGTTTGATTAAAACACACTTTTTTGCCATTACTTCATTTTATGAAATTGAGCACTTATAATTTCTGAGCATTCATGATAGAATAAATTTCTGTTTACATCGGCCTCTGCACATAAACACACAAATGCGCAATGTGCATCACAACCTTGTTTGACTAGAATGTCTTGTGAACGTAGCTTTAATTACTATGATATCCATGAAAGATAAATAAGAGAAGCTCAGAAGAGAGCATGTTCCCATACACTGTTTCAAAAATTCATTCTGATACTGTATTTGACTCAGTACACCCTTATTTTCTGTGTTTTTGTATAGTCAGTTTTGTAGATGCAGGGTAATGTAGTAGATGTATGGTTGCCATTTGTTGATTTGTGCTAGTGTTTTTGCTAATGTAGCTGTTTTGTGTGCTCTCTCTCTTTAACCTCACAGGTCATGCATGCAGCTCGACCTGTAGCCTGCGCAGTGTAGATTGCCCCAGATAGTTGCTAGGGGGTGCTATCTGTCCTCAACCCCCACCCCCACCCTCACCCCTGTCCCCCCTAATACCTATGTTCCCTATGCTAACCCTTCTCAGCATGTTTTACTATATCTGTCTGCGGCGGCGGTGCAGGAGTGGGTCACGGGGGGAGTCACTGGGTGGCCGGCGTGCACTCGTCGATTTGGGTCAACGTTCTGCCCTTCCAGTCACTGTGGAGGTAGAACAGTACGCTAAGGAGGTTCTAGACTTCAGCTCGCATTACGGCAGTGAGAACAGTATGTCTTACACCATGTGGAACTTGGCCGGAGTGCCTAACGTCTACCCCAGCTCTGGAGACTTCACCCAGACGGCTGTATTTCGGACTTACGGACGCTGGTGGGATCAGTGTGTTAGCGCCCCTGCACCATTCCGCCGCACGCCGCCCTCCTTCCACAGCCGAGACTTCCTGGAGCTGGCCTTTGAGGAGCAGGTCTACCCTACTGCTGTGGAAGTGCTCGAGACATACCACCCTGGTGCTATCATACAAATCATGGCCTGCTCACTTAATCCTTTTACACAGAATCCACCTGCTGATGTCAGGTAACAGCTATAAGCCTCAGTTCAATGAGGATATAACTTCTGTTCTCAGTGAGGCTCAGTGGCTTCTCTTATTGTTTTAACCAGTCATTTCAATTACATTTATTATTTACATATAATTCCATATTTAATAATAACACATAGATCTCACCATTATGTGATTTTGTCCAGACATTTAGTTGAGGTTAAGGTTAACATTAGGGGTATGATTCGGTTTGAAAGAATTGTTTCATAATGGTACTTTCTAGTGGTGTAAGATTTTGAACTGAAGCTCAATACTTGGTTCGGCAGTTTACCGTGCATGGGATGTGAAGTGCTGCTCTCTGTTCAGTGACAGAGTATACAGGCTAAATTGGTACACACCTCTCTGCCTGTTTCAAATGATAGATTCTGATCTCTGTTGAATGTTTTCAGGTCACTGGGTTCAGAATGCTGTTAAATGTACTTGATTCATGGTATGAAATTCAAAGCACATGCTGACATGTTACACATGTAGTGTGAAAGATGAGTGAAGAAACAAAGGCTAAACTGTATAAGGGCTGGGACAATTTAGGTCCTTTAAGACACATAGCTGGACTCATGCAACAGAGTGTTTTTTTTCAGTAAAAACACACTACATGACCGATAAATGAATGATAAATTCTGATAAATTTAAGTACTAGTACTCCAGACAGGTCCTAATAATGAAGCACACATGAGTGTGCAGTTGGCTGATGTGCTAAAAGAGGTTGTTGCTGAATAGAAACATCATTCCTGCCTTTGCTGATATAGTAAATATGGCTTTATTTTCATATCACATTGGCAACAGTTTCATAGAAGAGGAAGTCATTTATTTCATTCTCTTTTGGAAAATATTTTTAATTTGTGCTTTGTATGTCTTGCATTAAACTTATGTTTAAAAAAATTATGTTTAAATTTTTTTTCCAAGCAGAACCATGACAAACCAAACCATAGTACAGAAACTGGGGACTGAACGGAACCCTAAAATGGGTAAACCTGTACACCCCTAGTACTTGCGTATATTTAATAAATGTGATATAATGCATACTGTAGGTACTTGCGTAAATAATAAAAAAAAAAAACATGGAATGTGTTATAACTACATATGTGCACTTACATATGGACATATTATTAGTACATATATAGTGAGGAGAAACAAATATTCAGTATTTTGTTATTTAATATATTACCAATATATATATTCACAACAGATTTATACACAAAATGTCTTTTGACTCTGTACTTTTAAATATGAACAAAAATGGTGTATTCTTAAACAAATATGTTTATAAATGAAATTCTGATATTTTTCAGCTTTCTTAGGTTATTTGAATTCAGTTTTCAGTCCACTGTGTCCTGAATTTCAGTTTCAGCCATGGATTTTTGTGTGTATCACCAATATTTGCATACAATGAGGGGAAACAAGTATTCAGACATTTTTTTGTCATCTATTGTAACTTCCCATGCATAAATATGCACTTATGTGCAGATTTAAATAAATAATTTTTTACATATTATTGCCACAAAAAAACTGTGTAAATTGCATATGCTGTCATGATAAAAGAAGTTGCCTCTTGTTTGTTAAGACAGATGTAGCAATCATGATAAAGGAGAATAAGCTTCTTAAAACCTGAATGGAAAAATCCACAGAGCCTCAGGAAACACCTTTAACACCCCTGTCAGTACAACTGCAAAATTTATCTCAGACTAATGACGAGGAAGGTAAGAAACAAGTCACCAATCTCTTCATGAGTTACATGATGACTAGAAAGCAGGAGGAACAACAGTTACACCAAGAACACTAAGTAGTGAACTGCGCCACATCTCTGCTAAAAAAAAAAAAAGAAGTGCAAAGATGCACATCTATAATTTGCAGAAAGAACTGGAGGAAAAATTGTGTGCGTGTGATCTCAAAAACACTACTTCCACAGTAAAGTGGGGAGGAGGGAGCATCATGATATGGAGTTGCTTCTACAAACAGTACAATATCAGTTAATCTGGTGTTTCTGCAAGTCAACTAAAAAATAACTCAAGACTTATTTCTAATGAAGGGAAAAGTCCTAGCAAGACCTAGCCCATCTCCTGACTTCTCATTTAATGTTTTGAAATACTTCTAAATATTTTTTCATCCAACAATTAGATTTTTCAAACATTTTTGTTTATGCTTAAGAGTACATACATTTTTGTTAATATTAAAGTTAAAAGATATTGTCCCAGTAAGGAGATACATACACTGGTAGTATTTTAAATAACTAATAGTGTCTGAATACTTGTTTATCCCTACTGAATAGACTGTATAAATTCCATGTCCTCACATAAAAATGTGTGTATGTGTGTTTAGGTGGGAGGTGTTATGGTCAGGGGAGCCTTCCAAAGCCTTGAGCCCCCAGGCCCGTCAGTTTTCCCCCACCATCCGGCCCATTGGCTTCCCAACCAACCTGCTGCGTCTAGAGGTGAACAGCTCTATGCTGGATTACTACACCGAACTAGATGCGGTGATCCTGAGAGGGGTCCGAGAAAGACCCATTCTTGCACACTATAAGATGCCTATGATAGACATTAGTGATCTGAGTGACGGTGAGGACGACCTGAGTGAGACCGGAGGGGGCCTGTGCTGCAGGACGACTGACCACAAACACAACCTTGGCAATGGCTACTTCGATAAACTGCCATATGAGGTGACTATAGCTTCACTCATACTAAATCCAGTGGGTGTGGGTGTTTTCAATACCAAGGATTTTCTTAACTGACCAAAAATCTAAACATACTGTTGATTCCTTATTCATGCAGTCCCTATTAGGAAACCAAACAAAAACTGTTTTCAATTCACTGTGTTTCAGCTGAACTTTTTTTTTTTTGAATTGGAGGCATAATGCAGGCCCAAACAGAGCTGAGATCATTTACATATATACTTAAAGGCACAGTAACAAACACAGTCTGCACAATTTCTAAGGGTTGGAAAGTGATTGTTAAAAAGGCCCTTTTCCGATATTTGTCTCGTGTTTATTTTTTCCACTGTGATCCACTTATAGCTTTGATTTGGGTTGATATAAACAACCAAAATTTATTTTTACAGGGACTTTTTCCAACCTCTAACTAAACTATTAGACCATCAGTCTTTAAGACTGATATATACATATGTAGAATATTGTACTGTCTAATTCAAACTATGCATTAAACTGTTAACTCTCATTATGGAAAACACAAGGAAAAAAGACACATTAGTGTGGCCAGTTATTTCTAGACATCTTTGTTTTACCTGAGAAAGATCAAATGCATGCCCACATGCTTTTCTCACAGATGTTTTTGACATGAGAAAAAGAATTGTGCTCAGCTTGAGGTCTTCAGATATCATGTTTATAGTCATTTTTCGATAATTAGAGTGTCATTTTATGAGAGTAATTTAGAAATACCTGAGTGATGTGTTATGCTGGCACAGCTCAGATGTCTTGGCCAAACCACTGCTGTTCTGCCATGTCACTGAGAAAGGTTTGTGTGTGTGTGTAAATCTATACAATCATTATCTGCTAGCTGATATTCAGTTTAACACACTCAAACTTTTAAAGGGGCCTCCTATACACACACGCACGCACTTGAACACCTCAACAAACAACATGACTGCCACAGCTGAAGGTGTTTGTTGTGTATTCTTTCATGTCATCTCTGATTTCTCATCTCTGATTACAGTGCTTTAATATTGTTTTTGACTGTTTTTTTGCTTAAGTGACTGGTTTTTCTGTTCTCCTACCCCAACTTATATGGTATTTTGACACACCTCTTAATTACTGAATTCAGGTGGCCCCTTACTTCCACTGAAAGGCCATTTTAATGCTTCAGCACACCAATACAATTTGGCCAACACATTGTTTCCAACTTTGTGGACACAGTTTGGGGAAGGTCTATTTCTGTTCCAGCATGACTGTGCCCCAGTGCACAAAGCAAGGTCCATAAAGACATGGTTGGATGAATTCAGTGTGGAAAAACTTGACCGGCCCGCACAGAGCCCTGACCTCAACCCCATACTACAACTTTGGGATGAACTGGAACGGAGATTGCGAGCCAGCCCTTCTTGTGCAACATAAGTTCCTGACCTCATAAATGCTCTACTGAATGAATGGGCACAAATTCCCACAGAAACACTCCAAAATCTTGTGGAAAGCCTTCCAAGAAGAGTGGAAGGAAGCAATGGGGGGACCATTTATGTATTTGAATGCAATGTCATTAAAGTTCCTGTTGGTGTAATTGTCAGGCACCCCAATACTTTTGTTAATATAGTTTATAACCCCCCTAGTTTGCATAGCGCCAAAACCGCCAAACACTCCTATCTTAATTGAGACATCCTTTTTCCATATTTATACATAAGATAGTCACACAGGGTCAGAATTCACAAAGGCAAGTCTGTTTGAGATTATTAACAAACTCAACACAGTTTGAAGCACATGTGTGGTTAATTAAGCATACATTTCATCATACTGATTGGAGTTCTTCTCTGAAAAATGAAAAATTATGGACCTGCGTTTGTGGAGCGATACTTATGTCAACATTTGTTTTTAAAAAATTAGCAGAAAACTAACATGTCTTTCTCTTGTTTTTCCTTCTTTTTTCTCTCTCACTCTGTTCTCTCTTTTCTCTGGATATCCTCTCCTTTCCTTTCTCTTTGCTCTCTGTCTTCTTATCTTCTCTGTCACTTTTTCTGTCTTTTCTCTCTGTAGTTGATTCAGTTGATTGTCAGTCACCTGGCGGTTCCTGATTTGTGTCGGTTGGGTCAGTGCTCCAAGCTCCTGCAACAGCATTGTTCTGATCCGCTGCAGTATGTCCATCTCAGCCTGCAGCCATACTGGTCTCGTCTCAGCGATGCTGCACTCACACATCTGCAGCCTCGCTGCACGCTTCTACAAAGGCTTAACATGTCCTGGACCGGAAACAGAGGGGCAGTGACAGCCGCAGGATTCTGCAGGTGAGTGTTTAATTAGTGTAGCTTTCGATTAAGTGGCTAGTCTAATTGTTTTGTCTTCATCAGCCCCCCTCAACTAACATTTAGAGTTCTTTCTATATGACTTCTTTTATGGTGCAGTGAAACAATAGAAGCCATGTCAACAGAAGCCTTACACTTCCTGTGGTGCATTACAGTCTGTCAGAATGGCTGTGTGAATCATATCATAAAAATCAATATCTTCTTGGGGTTCATTCAATATTTGATTCAGTGGTTTCTCAATTTAATGCATTTTTTCTATATTACAAATAGAAGGAGTGATTGAAAATGTGCTTTAAATTCATATGTTGATGTTTTCATTTTCAGTTTTCAGTAAGTTCAACATTATTAAAGTACAGTATTTGAAACCATATCCCAAGCTAATGTATTATCCATACAGTCTAACACACTATCCATAATCTTACATGGTAACCTGATACAATATGATATGTTGTGTCTCTGCAGTTTGTAGTGCTTTACACTCAGTCAGAATGACGACTTGGACATTGCACAGTATTATTGAGCACTTTTGAAAGTATCATCTTTCTATAACAGTGTTGTCTGTGACTGATCAATTTTGTAGCTTATGAGAAATCAGTAAAATACTGCAATTTAATGTCAAATAATTGCATTTATTTATAATGCCTACTTCATTTTGCTATTTTGTCAATACAAGAGTATTAGTTTTCGTATGAGCTTATAAGAAGCTCAGCCGAAAGTATACATCTGTAGTTTGTCTCAGCCTTACTGGTGACATGGGTGTGCGTTAAAGTCAGTGTGTTTGTGCGTGTGTTCTCCTTACCCCAGCTTCACCAGGGCATGTGGAATGGGTTTAGTGTGTTTGGAGCTGTCCTGCTGTCACTTCCTGAACGAGATGTGTTTGGAGGTTGTGTGTGTGACATGTCCGCATCTGCAAGAGCTGGACCTGTCCTCCTGTGATCGGCTACAGCCTCAGGCCTTCACACATATCACCAAACTCACACACCTCCGCCGCCTCATACTCTACCGCACCAAGATAGAGGTGAGAGGACCCGAGGCTAACAGTTTCTCCTTTTGCTGCCACTTCATCTGTTCAGCAAATAATTTCCTCCCTCTTATGCCGCAAAAAGGAAGCCACTTGGTGAATTACAGTCTTTTAGAATGACTGAAAGGATCATGTAAACATTATAGAGTGTAGACAGAGTGAACATCATCAGTATTAATCTATGTTGTGTTTTTTCCTCATAATTGACATTGTAAACATCATCCACTGATCGTTGCAGGTATAATAGACACTGAATTTTGCTGGAAAGGCTTTTCTTTACAATAATCATTGATGGTGTCTATGACAGTAAGGTCAGGGTTATACTCTGTTCTGACACTGTGATAGTGTCTCAGTGTAACTTTGATTTGACTCATTTTCTGGCATCAGGCTTTGACCATATTTCTAGAGTGCCCTCTTAATGGCTCCTGCCAAGTTTACATATTACACAATTGCCTAAACATGCCCTTTGTCACTTTCCTGTTAGATGTCCCACATGCTTCCTTATTGCGGCACTTCAGTGAGCAATGTGGACATCATGTACATGGTATAATTTCCCATCCAGTGGTTGATTATGTCGAGTGCATTGTTAGATGGCAATAAAGATAGTTTGCATTACACTTGCTGGTGTATATTTTGTCATAGATGTAAATATAACATGTATTATGATTGTTATATACGTCATATATACAGCCATGGAAAAAAAATAAGAGACCCCATTATTTTTTTTTCTGGTTATTGCTTTTGCAATTTGTGGGAGTTTGTCTGTGTAAAATGTGCATGTCACTATTGTTTTATACACTATTGACCACACTTGATTCAAAATTCCAAACAAAAAAATGTTTAGAGAAAATTTTAAAATAATACATATAAATAATTTATTACACCTTGGAAATGTTAAACTTCGCTTACATTATTTTACTGTTGCAACAATTAAAATAGTAATGTTAAGTGCATAGTGTGTGCATGTGTGAGCTCTGTTTCCTCCCATCAGCAAACTGAATCAGGTGTGAAGCTGCTGGAATACAGCACATAGAATAGCAGCTATACAAACACTATTGCACTTATAACACATATGGAGGCATTTCTTATTTTTTACACAGCTCAGACTGCAATAGTTCATAAAAGAATAGCAACCTGTGCGTTTTGCACACACACACTGCTGCAAATTGTACAGTGAACAGAAAAAAGGGAAAGTGGTCTCTTATTTTTTTTCCACTTTATGGTCTTATTTTTTATGGTCCACTTTAATAGGTACACCTAACTTGTATCTGCACCCAGTGTCCATTTGATCAGCTCCGCTGACCGTATAGGTGCACTTTGCAGTTTGTCAAGACTGTAGTCCGTCTCTTTCTAGTCATCAATTGGTAGCCCCCTTGCCCTGTTCTTCCCAGGTCAGGACCCCCATATGTCAACCAGCGAAAAGGTATTATGTGGGTGGTAGATCATTCTCCGCACAGCAGTGATTGACATAATAGTGGCAAATAGTTGCTGAATATTTATTATCCTTAGCCCAACAGTGACATTGAGGTGTTTAAATGCTAAATTCAGCCTGCAAACAGTATTTAATAAACTATGCAGAGATGTCTTATTTTGTATAGGATATGCACTTCTTAACCTACTAAGGTTTTATTTTATTTGTGTTTGTATTTTAAAGTAATAAAAAGTAATAAAATACAGTGTATTGTCATTAAAACAAAACACAAAGTTTTGGCCCTCCTGGTATTTAATACAGTATAAAAGTGTACGTTGATGTTTTATGGGTGTCTGTAGGTAGTGAGCTCAAGGTTGTACCCTATTCTGATACTGTGATAGTGTCTATACTCACTGTAGATTTGACTCATTATCTGACATCAGGCTTTGATCAGTTCTAGTATGCCCTCTTAATGGCCCCAGCCAAAACTAACACACTACCCTCTTGCCTAAACCTGTCCAGAGCAACACAATGAACAACAGCACCAATAATACTTTAGTACTTTAGAGCAGCTCAGCGCTTTGTGGTATGATCTATTCTTTCCTTATGTGAATCATGTTTCACTATTTACACGCACACACACACACACACACACACACACACACACACACACACACACAGAGCCTGTCAAATCCCCCATCCCTCTGCTATTAGGTTGTCACTGACATAATTAACATGTTTTTTTTTTCTCACCAGATTTTCTCGTCAGATTAAGAGGGGTACAGTGAAAGACATACACGCTTACACTTTACTGAGACATGTTTTAACCTAACTGAGAACAATACCTGGATTCTGTGTTTTAATGGAGGTGTAGAGCCTGCTGTTTTTAAGACAGCAATGATTCAGCTGTTTCCACAAAAATAGAAGACTTTTTTTTCTCTCTGAAATTTTAAACCATCCTCTTCTTAATGCGAGTGTAATTCAGGTGTGCCAAGCCATGTGATAGGTTTATTTTGACATATCCATTTTTCAGTCAGTGCTGGGTAATGCAGCAAAGCACACTGCTCTCTTCTCCTGCAGCTTAGGTCCATATTCCTCAGTCTCATTTTTCCATCGCTGGATCGCAGACAGGTCCACTGTGGTTGGGAGCTTTGTTTTCTTTGATCATTTAGTAGGAACCAGCCTTTGTTCCTTTGTGCATGTTATTTTTTTGGTATGTTGTGGTATGTTATAATATGCACATCATTTTAGTCTTCCTGAGGCCTCCATCCTACAAACACAAAGCATACAAAATTTACATTTACATCATTCAGCAGACTCTTTAGCAGTGCTATGTTGTTGAGCTAAGACATGACCAGAAAAAGGAGTCAATGCTGCTTTTCACTAGATAATGATCTTTTCACTCTCAGCTTCCAACACAGACACCCAGTAGTGCTATTATCATCTTATGTAACTAGCTGGCTAGCAAATAATTTTTGATCCATGTTCACTTCTAAGTGTCATCTAGTTTTGGAGATGTCATATTAGCTAATTCATGTTAGCCAGCCTATTGTCTCAAGGCCCTGGGCCTCTTATGTTCTCTCTCTTCTGTTTGTGTGTGTGTGTGTGTGTGTGTGTTTGTAGCAAACAGCGATGCTGAGCATCCTGACGTTCTGCATCGAACTGAAACACCTCAACCTGGGTAGCTGTGTGATGGTAAGTCTCACACACACACACACACACACACACACTTACAATTTAGTGTTACCTCAAGTCCACAGCTTCAAGCCCCATTGTACTGGTATTTCAATGTTTTTTCAATGAATTTCTGCATAATTCAATTGTTGAGATGTAAACAAATATATATATAATATAAACAAATCAGATATATTTACATTGGTGGTGATGACCATTTTATTCAGACTTGTATTTATTTAAATGTACCTCTCCACCATGAATGCATTTTAAAAATGAGTTTTAAGTCATTTTTCAAGATTAATAATTTTCTCAAAGCTCTTGCAAAATAATTTCTCCAGTATCGCGCAGCATACCTGTAATTATTTTATATATTCACTTTCTATTATGTAGATTATAGAGGCATGCTCTGATGAATGACTGTTTACATGTCATTTAATTGTGCAAGTATTTAGTAAATTTGGTGGAATTCTAATTTTATGCACTGTCCACCTATGTTGTGGCCATTCATGGTGACTACATTTTTTGTTCAAACTGTCAAACATTGTGAGACATTGCATCCTGTCTTCTAGGGCTGGATTTACTTAGTCAGCCAGAAGGCCTGAAATTGATCAGTGAAATTTGAATAATTTATCCAGTTTTAATTATAATCCACTTGTAAAAATGTACATATGTACATAAATAAAAAAATAATGTCCTGATTAGCCAATTGGTCACCCTACACACTTTCCAATGCACCTACAAACATGATTAATA
>JBBPCZ010000023.1:383417-404659 GCA_037974445.1 Brycinus macrolepidotus | reverse complement strand
TGGAACAGACTTGGACTACTTGAGCACTGATGTACGTCGCTCTGGATAAGAGCGTCAGCAAAATGCCGTAAATGTAATGTAAATGTATTCTGAGTTCCAGGGGGAAGGGTAGAGGGTGAGAGGTGTGATGGAGGTCATTGACTTTGGGGTGGGGTGGGTGAGGGGTGTGAATCTGTCCATCTCAAACCTGCAGCAGAAGTTGTTCAGGTCTGCCAGGTCTTTGCTTGCTTCAGCAGGGGGTGGGGTCATCTGTAGCTGGTGATGTCTTGCAGATCTCTCCACACTGACGCAGGGTCGTTAGCTGAGAACTGTTTTTACAGCTTTTCAGAGTAGCTTCTTTTAGCCACTTTGACCTCCCTTGTCAGTGTGTTCCTGGCTTGCTTGTACAGGGCCCTGTCCCACTTCTGTAGGTATCTTCCTTGGCCCGACCAAGATGTTGCAGTTTGGGCGTGAACCATGTTTTATTGTTGTTGTATGTGCAGTAGGTCTTGGTTTGCACACACACATCTTCACAAAAACTGATGTATGATGTCACAGTGTCTGTCAGCTCATCCAGATTGTCAGATGCAGCTGTAAGAAACAGTATTGCAGTATCAGTACTAACATGCCTACTCCTCAAATCACATAGAGCACAGGAGGAGGATCTTTTTATCGTGTAGCTGATAAACACTGGAACAACATTGAAAAGAATATTAGGATGCAAACTAGACAGATGCTTTGTAAATTCAGATTAAAAACATTTGCTTACTCTAGCATAAACCTAATGGATTGGGACCCAATGCACTTTGTCATGTTCCTTAAACCAGTCCTGAACAGTTTTTGCAGTGTGGCAGGGCACATTATCCAGTTGAAAAAGGCCGCTAACATTAAGGAATGCTGTTACAATGAAGGGAACTTGGTCTGCATCAGAGTTTAGTTAGGCCATTTGTGTCAAAGTTACATCCACATGAATCCCAGAACTCAGGGTTTCTCAGCAGAACATTTCACAGAGCATCACACTGCCTCCACTGCCTTGGCTTCTTCCCATAGTGCATTCTGGTGCCATCTCTTCTCCAGGTAAGTGACATGCACACACCTGCTACAGGTGTTTTGTATGATCGGATCAGACTGCCTAGCCTTCAATCCACATGCACATCAATGAACCTTGAGCCCCCAATGGTTGTGCATCTTTGGACCACTTATGGTAGGTACTAACCACTGAATACTGGGAACACCTCACAAGAGCTGCAGTTTAGGAGATGCTCTGACACAGTCGTCTATCCATCACAATGTGACTCATGCCAAAGTGGCTCACATCTTTGTGCTTGGCTGTTTTTCCTGCTTCCAACACATCAACTTCAAGAACTGTTCAATTGCTGCCTGATAAATCCCACCGCTTGACAGGTGTTATTATGACAAAATTATCAATGTTATTCACTTCACCTGTCAGTGGTTTTGATGTTTTGGTTGATTGTGGGTGTAAAACACACACAAGCATGGTACACAGCATACAAAATACACTCCTGAGGAGTTTTCACTCACAAAATCTAACTATAAAACTTAAATTTCACATTGAATATTCAGCTTTGCTGGCTATAATCACAGACTGCTGTATTTCTCAGTAATGTCTGGAGTTCTGTTCACACAAAAGCCCTCCTGATAATTTCCTAAGTATTGTACTTAGCTGATTAATTGCTTTGATGACTGTATCAGGGTTTTGACCCTGGCTCACATTCACACTTAAATCATTCTTTTTAAATGACCATAAACTACCTGGGATAAAGTGCATGTATTTAAGAGAATTTAGCTTATCACACTAAACATGAATATACTGCTACATGTGGAATTAAAACTTACAAAGTTAAAGACCTCTTCTTGAACTTCATGTTTCTCTACCCATCAACTGATTGTGTGATAATGACTGCATACAAGAGTGTCATCACACTCTTGTGTGCTTAATTCCAATGTAATGCTACTTAAATGTTACATGAAATGACGAATCTTCAGTCATCAGTGAGATGAGACATGTAAAATGCAAAAATATTTCACTGCATGGGCACAAAACCCTATTGGATATGTTCTGCTCACCCCCAACCCAAATGCTACTTTAGTTGGCTCGTGGAGATTATGCTGGAAACTGAAGAACCAACTGGTTTCAAACCTAACTGTGCACAAACTGAAAAGGTAAAAGCTGTTGTGAAGAAAAAGGTGACCAAAGAAATTCTTATGGCAGTGAACCACCTGGAAATTAAACAAAGACTTTTTAGAATCACACAAAAATGATGAATAATACATTTTCAATGGTTAGTGCATTAGAGCTGATTAAAATGAAGAAAGTCTTATTTCCTTATGGATTGCAAACTACTCCACAATAAAGGTCATTAATACCAGCTCTCTTGAGAGATGATACATGCAGCACAAAGTGGCAAGGCCTGGTTTATTCTAGGCCTAGAGCCAGCTAATGTATCAAAAAATTAATTTAGTGTGTAGTTAGCTGGTGGGTTGTTGTCAGATGATGTTTAACATCTTGGTGAAAAGCAAGCGTGTCAAAGCTGAGCTGTTTAACTGGCAGTTAAGGGTTAAAGGTCATTACAAGTCATTAGAGCTGATGGATGATAATGGAAATGAGTAACCCCACTGGAGGGCATGTTCTATTTTCCTGTCTACTATCAATTTTGCTGGGCAAAGAAGGATCTTTATATACACTTTTCTCAACAAAAAATGCTTTTTGCTGCCAACATATTCTGTATCTGCACACACACACAAATAATGTAATTTGACCACGAAACATCACTGATAAAACAATAAAAGCTGCATCAAGTTACTTGCAATCTGTCAATTACTGGCAATCTTTCACAATCCCCTGCTATGACACAGCAAAGGTAATTAGGCCTGTTTTGCATTAGCACCGTACAAAATGTCCAATAAACTTGTTAGACTGATTTACAGCTTGGAAACCACCTCCACATCTTAATCTTATCTTATGGGAGCAGAAGTGATATGGATGCTTCCTCCTATGTATGTAATCTGCCACTCCAATTATAAAAATTACTGACTACATGTCAGTCTCAAACACCTGAACATGCCAGGATGAGAATGCAAATGTGTTTTTTTAGACCCTGCATGCCCATCACTAACTGCTACAAATGGAAGAGGACTTGTTTTCTGCTAATTCATGGTACCTAGAAAAATGTCTGTGAGAATTTGATTGCCCTAATGAAGAAAAGACACATAAAATGAATCAGTTAAACTGAATTTACTGAGTAAAAATATATAGTGATTAAAATTCTGTCTTTGGAAGTTTTCATCATGATAATGCATAATTTAAATTCCCCTACTGCTCCATCCTACAATAAGATGCATCCATATATATGAATATTTTTTCCTAATTTATTTTTTCAAAAGCCTTTCTAGTTCATTTTTTTCCAGGGAAATATTTTGTAATGTGAAAGTGACATTTTGAAAGGCAAAGCATTGTATTTAAAAAAAAAAAATAACAACCAAAATACAAAAGGCTCCTTGAGCAATGTCATAGAAGAAACACATCTGGCTCCCTAAAGCAGGTATTCTCATACTGTTTTCAGTCAGTGTGAATAAAGACCCCCAGACTACAAACAGTCAAATGATGGTGTCACTTATTCTGCCGTTTTGCCCCTGGTTGCTTTTGTTGTTTGTTTTACTTGTGTACGCAGTCTGTCAGCATTTTGTGATTAAAGTCAACATGTGCGTCTACACTAAGCCCTACCTACAAACTGTTACAGTTAGACAAGTTAGGCAAATATGTAGCTGTTTAAATGAAAATCTATGGTTGATATCTACACACAATAATGGTAGAGGTTGGCAATGTAATGATATAAATATACTAAATGTACTATTTTATCATCATGATAAACTTGCTTTTTCAAAACAATGATAAAACTTGCTTTACTTTACATATTTTGTACATTGTCTGTACTACAAGAACACTGGACGAATTTCATTGTAAGACAAGCGAAGTTTGTTGTGTTTAATTGGATATTGTGCAGATGGTAAGAAAAACTCAGATCATAAAATAATAAAAATGACTGAATATTTCAAATAATTAAAGAAGTGGCATGACTGGTTCTTCATTAGATCATGATACTTATCATTAATTATATTTTTATTATATTTTTATTTTTATTAATTGTATTTTTGCTAAATCATCCACCCCTCAAGAGTTCACAAAAGATGAATGTAGTCAAAGGTTATAGAAAATTCAAATGAGGGTGATCTATTTACCATGTAACATGGCACAATAAGTACTTTACCTATTTTGTGTCATTTAAAAAATTATGAATAATTCCAAAGACCGACTGGCAATGAACTGTGAACCCCATTTAGAGAACGATGGCTCCAGAGAATCTTTAGATAAAGATATGTGTGGGTGTGCTTGTTAAAGCTTTAAAGATCCTTCATACACGGTAATGTTTTATACTACTTAATGTGGTTTTTCCAAGAATTCTTATTTTCTTTAAACTTTGAAAAGGTTTTTCACACTTGCATGTTTATAAAAATGGTTCTGCAAATAACCATACACTGAAAGGTTCTATGGCATCACACAATTAAGCCCTGTTAAGCAACTTTATTTTGAGTGTATGGTTTATTATGCTCAGTTCTCTCCATTTTTGTTACAGAAATCACATTAGTTCGTTAACCATCAAAATAATTAACATTGGTCAGTTAGGATCTGGCTATTCTGCAGCCTCATTCTACACTGAATGAGCTACTTGCATTAGAATAGGGTTTCCTTCTAGTGCATTTCATGTTTACTTGAAAAAGTGTTGACATGCTTTTAGCACTTGCGACTATTCAAGAAATATGGATAAAAACATGCTCAGCAAATGACAAGTTTCTGCTGAGTTTATGATTTGAATCAATCAAATTCTGACCCCTAATGGTGTGCCACACAGAAGTCAGAAGTGAGCATATATATTTGCGTTAAAGTCCTGCTTCCTCTAAATATTTACTATTTGTTATGTTGGTACTTCCAAGATTACATTTCACTGATGGAACTGCCTTTAAAAAGTGCTTATATCACAACTTCTTTATGAGCACATTCATTTGGACATGTTAAAGGCCTCTGCATGGGAAAGAATTCCAGTATTTGAGGAGGACTTCTCTCTAGCTCAACATTATAGATGTGAGTTGCAGAGCTGGCTGAGTTGTGCATTTTTTGAAAGCCTACTGTCCTTTCCCCTGAATAATTTAATTCCCAGAAAAGAAAAAAACTGCAAAAGGAGTATGGAAGGCATTCGGCAGGGCAACCCTTGGTAATACATGGCCTCCGAGCCACCTCCCTCCTCAATTACAATCCCTTCTCCAGCACTAATGCACCAATAACACACCAGTCCCTTCTGGAGACTGCCTGTCCCTTTCCAAATTCGCCTGTAATTACTGCCACTAATTGAGCTG
This sequence comes from Brycinus macrolepidotus, assembly GCA_037974445.1. Lineage (NCBI taxonomy): Eukaryota > Metazoa > Chordata > Actinopteri > Characiformes > Alestidae > Brycinus > Brycinus macrolepidotus. The sequence goes on along the minus strand of JBBPCZ010000023.1, from coordinate 399,247 downwards.
TTAATTCATCCTTTGTCTTGATTAGATGTTTTTCAGCTGGTCCCAGTGCCTGCTCTCTTTGGATCCAGGGACAGTAGGCAGGAGGCGAGGACTGTTTCCATTTTCAATCTTCCTGATCAAGGCTGCCCTATGACCACTGGGATAGTTGGTGATTTGTTTGAGGAATTCATAAAAGACATTGTTTGAATGGCAGGTTCAAACATGACAAACCTTGCTTTGTTAGATCTTGTGCATATCTTTGTGCATCTGAAAAACATCACATTCACTTATTTGTTGAGTATAAATGGAAACCATCATGTCTAGGAGTTACATATCACTTCTCATGTAGGCCTACTTTTGCACTAATTTCGATAGTCACCACTCTATTGCAGCACATGAAGCATGGGAGAAATTCCCAGTAAAAAATTTCATGTTTAACAAGCAGCAATAAAGTACATTATGAATGAAGTTATTAGTATGAAATAATGTGTAACAGAGTTACAAAATCTAATTCTTTATAAACATTGGAACCCACCAGGCATTCAAATATTTTTTCATCCTAACTAATCTGCATTAGAAAACTGATGAATGGTGGGCTTCAAATGTGTGGTAATTGTTCAGTACTTGACCAAGCTTCATTGAAAACAATTGTTTTGAAATGAATGATTTTAAGATTATTTTAGGCAGTACTAATGTGAGCAGTCAATTTGAAACTATTTCTTTGACTGTATTATACACAGTAGTACAGTCATCACACATAGAATTGTTATACTAGGGTTGCTTAGATCATTTAGATGCTGTGCTTATGTCAGTGTATTCCAAGGTCATCATAAATCATTTTTTGTCCAGCTGGAATCAGTAATGGGTAGATCTGAATAAAAGAGAGGCACATGTTTAGTGATTGTAATAATCCATGCACAATTTACATTCTAGACTACAGTGTGTTCAGAAATGATCTGTTTTAACACTTGAATAGTTTACTATTTTAATGCAAAATGTGCAGCTGTCAAAAGTCTAGACAGGTTTTAACATGCATCATTTTGTGATGCACCTGGACACATCATCATTGATGTTTCCCAGGATTGTCAGGTGTTTTGGTTCCTTCAACAATCAGTCACCCTCAACTGTGTCACCCTTGCTTGTGTCCTTGTGGTGCTACTCCAGCTACGGCCCTCCTCTCCTCTACTCCAATTTACCAATTTACATGCTTGTAAAAGGCTTTTCTTAGTTTTGGTGCTAACAAGGTTGCCACTGTTGTTGCTCCATGGCATCAATCCACTGAAACGGATTTCTGTTTCCACCAGGTGTAAAAAGACATCCCCTTTTCCCCTCAATTCTGGTGGCTGTAGAACAGAGAAAATAAGGGAACAAATTTGGCAGAGAAAATAAGGGAGAAGGGAGCAACTTACCATAGCAGACATCTTCATTCTAATTACCATACATTCAGTAATGCATTCAGGTACATACTTTCGAGTTCAATGTTGAGTGCAGAAGAACCCATGGCACCTTTTAAAGAAACACTTTTTATTTCTACTTCTTCAGACAATCTTTTCATGCTTTACAGATATTCTCATAACTCCATCAGTGAGCACCATAGATTTGGAAACCAGTCACCTTAAGCTGTAAAATGTAACATCACCTTAAGCTTTCTGAAACTTCAGAAAAACATTTATAAAATCTGAGTACTGAGGCAATCTTTAAGATTAAGAAAAGACATATTTATGTCTAAAAGCAGTGTTTATCTTCAAGTACCAAAAGAACCCCTGAAAGTAATGAGGCCAATAAGGAATGAGTTATTGTCAAACGCCCATAACTGGTTGCATGCCTTGCATTATAATGCCTTGTTGACAGAGACAGAAGAACCTGATTAAGTAGCAGCTCTTCAAGTAGCCTGAGCCTTTCTTAATAATGGGAAAAGTCTCTTTGACATCCTCCATGGCAGTTTGAGGGACATTAACAAGTTCCCATCATAACTAAATGTACATAATGTGAAGTAGACCACATGCATCGTGGGTCAAGTTCATAGTACACACCCCATTTCCAAAAAATAATTCAGAATTTATTCAGATATTTCTCTCAAGCAATTTAATTAGTCTAAATGTCCTCTGTTGTTCAGTCCACTGTTCTAGTCACACCAGAAATGTTCTTCAGGCTTAATTTGTCAAAAACCACTTCAAGGTGACTTTATTAAATTAATGTACCTGGAGTGCATGGCATGAATAAATAGATTACAATGGAAAAGGCTGAGGTAAACAGTTTGCTTACAAGCTATGTATGTATGCACAGAAAAATGATCCTGGGAGGGATGCCACCACAGAACATGAAACACTGTGACTCCAGCGGTGGAGAATCAATTAAAGAAACCGCATGCTGTTTCAACACAGCAAATATTTTCCAGTTTAAAGACAGCCCAATTTGTGCATTCTAATTTGCAGTCCATTGGCCAGAGCTCAGGTTTATGCCCATGCTACACATTACACTTAACTGCCAGGGTGGGTTTAATAATGTGCATTAAAGCATTGGCTTTAAATACACAATTAGCCTTTATTTTTGTAATCATGTGCAATTAATTTCCTGTGTATTAAACAACTCACGAAAATCAGAGCAAGCCGTTAAGTTTAATTAACATTTTAACTTGGCTGTCACTGGAAATATGAAATTTGTATGGGCTTAGACTAAGTAGTCATCCAAGCATTTTTAATATTTAATGGGGAAGAAAATATTTCAGTAATAGTACAGTAAAGCAGGCATTATGAGCTACTTTCACTGGAAACAAAACAAGTGATATTTAGTAACTGGATGCTTTTCATATAGGAATACAAAGTGTACTGTGCCCAAAAACATGGCAACAAATGCTGTGAATGTGGCCGTTTAACCCATATAATGACATAGGTTAAATTCAATATGGCTCTCTACTCCCTACATAGTGCACTTTGTAGGAATTAAAATGCAGACTGCGGCACCTAAAAAGTACATTCACTCATGTACCATACTGGACAAATTGAGAACTACATAGTTGGAGAAACTTTATAGGGAGTGGATTCCGATTCAGCCATTGGTTTCCCAGACAGGGATAAAGCTTAGACCTAAACTACACTGCATTCTGAAAGAGATTCCCCATGAAAAGAAAAATATGTTCCAGGACTATGCTTAATACTTGTCCAATAAGCTAAACCCTTAATCTTATAAACTGGTCTAAACTGACCTTTATCTCTCATAGTGTGAAACAGCTGTTGCATTTCTTTACCCATTAGATGCATATTGCCCTTGTCTATTTTATCTGATATGCTCGCTACAATAATGAAAGCATGTATCTCTGAATCTGAAAATTCCTAGAAAAGAGAAAAAAAACATTTTCACACACATAATTTTTCATATATCATACTTTAGCGTCCAATAATGTTATGTAGGTAATATGTTGTATAGGTAATTTTGGACAATTCCTTTTGGTCCTATCATCATTAAAAGTGCACATAATGCAAAGGGTAGCTGGCTTTTTCCTATTGATAATATGTGGTTTTATGTGATATTTATTCATATTTTATAGTTGTATGTTAATACATTATTGTCACCCTGCAATGGTTTGATGGGACCTTTGTCATCACATTTTTGCATCCCTTTTTAATAGTGAAATATGTTGAATTAACTTGCAATTGGTTTACTGAACCCAACCTTTACTGTGAGAAAACTCATAGTTTTAATAGCAGTGCTTCAGTGTAATTTCACTAGATTCTCAAAAAGGCTTTTAAGCCTTGGTTATTGCTGACATAGGGGAGGTGGGGGTGTGTGGGGGTAATCTGTATTTAAAGGGCCCATATCAGGGAAGAATGGTGTCACAACCTGTACATTTACATATATTCACCCATTCAGGCTATAGGGGTTTAGCCCTGTACATTCATGCTTAAGTTACACAGAGTGTATCAGTCTGAACATTAAAAAAAAAAAAGGCACAATACAGTGCGGCCAGTCAGAACAGAGTTCATTTGCATAGCCACCAAAACAACCTACTTAATTCTAAGGGATAAAGGTTGGAAAATGCTCATGTTAAAATGAATTACGACAGTTTTGGTATATAAAGCCATACAAACATTATACATGACAAATCAATATCGGCCCCTTAAATATCATGCCTTAGGTAGCGTTCTCACTTTTAATACGTTGAGCCAGTAGCCCTTACTAGCTTTTATTAATAAGTTTATTGATACAGTTTCGATTGCAACTCAGTTTATAAATACAAACTGTATACATAAAGTATCATAAATTTAATACAGATAGCGGACATTTGCATTATTAAATGCTCTCTACATTTTGCATAGAATGTGCAAGGATCCTTTTCATTACTACTACCATTGAAAGAAAAGAAAAAAAAACCAATAAGATGCAGAAGAGAAACCCAAACAAGTTGTCAGTCCTCACAAAACTGTGTCAAACCAGTTTAATATTTCCACAGGGCTTTTTGCAGAGGGGACATTAAAAAAGGGTTGGCGAAGCAACTCCAATGGCAATTTTTTCATTGTAATATGTTAAACCAATATGTTAAACCAAAATTAACAATGTAAAATAAAAAAAAATCCAACTTTCTCCCCTCAGCTTAATGCCAATTTAGTGTTGTAATAGTCTAAAAAATTAAATAAGAAACATTACACATATATCCGCACACTGGTGATATTGCATTATATCCAGTCAAGAATGACTCATGTGTACCTTCAGTCAAAAGCAACCAAGCAAACAAACAAACAAACAAACATTATTTGTGTTCCTCGTACATACCTTTAAATACACAGCAACAGGAACCCCATATTATCTAACTCATGTTTGGGAAAATGTATGGCCACAAATCACAAACCAAACCAAAACACGCTCATATGAACACTCTTGAAAATAAAGGTTCTCAAGCGATTCTTTGCTTGGACACATAGTTCTAAAAAAAAATCTCTCATTGGTGTATAACATTTAAACCTTAAACAGGTCACATACTCATACAATTTGCAGCAGATGTTCTTTAAAGAACCATCCATTAAAAGGTTCTTTAGGGAGCCAGAAGTGTTTTTGGAATTTAGAGGTTATACTGATCTTATACCAGGTATGAAATATTTGTGGGAAGCACATATTGTGATGTTAGTTGTGTATTTCCTCCCGTGGGACAGTAAAATGATTAAATACTTCGAGCATGGTCAACTTTTAGATGTTCATCTTAAGTGAAATTAAAATTAGCTTGGTTTTTTTTTAAAAGAAGACATTTTGGATTGGTATCAGCCAGTAACCGAGATTTAAACATCACTACTGAGAAAGAAATAGTAGTATTGTGCAACCTCTTTGTGACATCACTCCAAAGAACCCCTCTGGCACCTTTATTTTATAGAGTGTAACTAAAACAAAAAAAAGAATTCTGTCATGCTTCATCCTTTCCGGACTACTCAGAAAATCTCTACCCAAACATTTATTTTACACACTTTTCCAATCCACTCATTGCATAAATGCAAAAGATAAAATACTGTCCCATTTTAGTTATAATACTTTTTTGTTTTAATCAGCAGTGAGGTATATAACAAAAAAAAAAATCTTTAAAATGTTAGCAAAGAAAAAACATACAAACAAAAAGATCTTCCACATAAAATAAAATCTTCCACACAAAAGTCCACAAAATCATCCCCGGGATATTCCATCTGTACCGACATCGGTTCTATTTCCACAATTAGGGTTTTTTTTTGTCTCATGCAAAAGACTCTGAAAACATAAAGATCCAAATAATGAACCAAAACACTAATTATCAGTCATTCTCACACACATACACACTCAAACACACCACAGTATTGAGTTTTTAATCACTTTTGTAAATCAAAAGAGCAAATGAACTGTATTAAGCCCTTCTGTGATGTGTTGTTCCCTAAAGACTTCTGTCACCTTCTACTTCCTGCTATGTTTAGCATGTTAATAGGATGATGATGTTCACTTGGGGCTTCTGCACTGTAATGCCATCATCATAACTGCCACTCTTCATTCCTCTCTGTTTACTTTGCACTTACATTGAGAACATCACATTGCTTTAGAGAAGGGTTTTTCTATTGGAAGGATGAGGATACATGATTACTCAAATAAGAAAAAGTTCACAGGGATTCTTTATTCTCACTATACAAACATATTTGAGAAGAAAGATCTAAAAACATGGCTTACTTTCTTTTTCCTTCAGCATAGCTCAAGAACAGATTAGCAGTCAGCAAATGTGAATCTGTTGCCAAGTTGCAGTTAGAAGTATCCATATATGTTTTGCCACATGTCTCTTGGAGCTTTCTGCAGCTACTATGTTTGCCTGTAATCAGTACTGGTGGTTTGTAAAGTGCCAATTCAAAAGTATCCAAGTTGCAAGAGATGCAGGTTCACAAATGTCCTACAGATTTTTCCTCAATCATAGGAAAAGCTGAGTAGGGGCAGTTGGGTGGCCTAATGGTTAGGGTGTTGCCCCTGAAATCAGAAGGTTGTGGGTTTGAATCCCAACACTGTCAGAGTCATCACTGACACTACTGCTCCCTGGGCACCCCTTGCTGGTGGCAGCCCCCTGCTTCATTTGGTGAATGGGTTAAATGCAGAGAAAGAATTTAACACTGTGTGCTGTGGTGTGTACACGCGTGACTATAAGGGGCCACTTTACTTTAGAAACTCTTGATTTCAGAAATCAGTCATGAACTGACCTGTCCATGCTCCACATGCAAATCCATTCCTGCCTAGCAACTGTTTTTGACAAGCTTTACAGAATGATGACAAAATCATTCAATCTTGTGAATTAAGAATGTTTAGTTTTTAGAGTTTAGAATTTAGCAAAATACCATCCAGTTCCTAGGTAAAATGCTACACTTAAAAAGGTGCCAGAAAAGCTTATTTTCATGTTACCATAGAAGAACCATTTTTAGTTCCCTAAAAACTGTCAGTTGATGTTTCCTAGAATTCCCACTGATGAAGAGTGTGAAGAATCTTTTAAAAGTTTAAAGAACCTCCAAATAATGTAAAGGTTCTTGGTAGAACTTTTAAATTGGTAAAGAAACTCTAAATTAGGTGAATGTTCTTTAAACCTTTTAAAGATTGTTCACTCTCTCACATCGCATTTACAGAAATGATTCTTCTACAGTATTGGTTAAAGAAATCTTTATGGAACCTTTTTTAAGAGTTGTATGCCATTTCAAGTTGGGCTGTGTTGTGACTAATCATAACTAGAAAGGCTAGAAATGATAAAAAAATTTGCCATCATTCTAACATGAGCTCCTTTACACTCATTGTGTCCTAACAGTGGGACCGTTCACAAGGATACAGAACAAAAAACTTTTGTGTACAGGACAGTACATTTTGGACTAATAATGTAGAGATGAACAAAATGTATCTTCTATTTTAAATGTATTTGAAATGAGCTCCCCTTTGCTTTGATGCAGCTTTATATATTCTCAGCATTCTCTTAAGCAGCTTCATGAGAAGCCACCTGGGATAAGCATATGCTGAGACCTTGTTGATACTGAGACCTATTGTTATTGTTGTATGAATTAAAAAACAAACATTTATATAGTTGTTCTTATTTAAATTACTTTATTAAAATTACATAATTAAAATGGTTATGTATAAAATAATTTTATACATATGCATGAATTTCACTTATGGCACTTTTTCACTAGCACAAGAAACGTAATGTTTTTCCATTACAAATAAAGCGACCTGTACCCGAGCTGTACCTGTGCTGTCATGGTCTGGTTTGATGGCAGGGCCATCGTTCTTACAGCACAAGCTTTTGGTGTTAATGGATGATAAGTATGGTGGTGGATGATAAGTAAAATAATTGCAGAGTATTTTAATACAAAGTGAAAACAACAGTGTAGGATCTTACATTTAGCAATACATATTTCTGACCAAGTTATCGCATTTGCCATCATAACGTAAAACTAACCAAACCAAATGAAAAATATACATAGTGACAGAATTCCAAACCTCAGCAAACAAAGCAGGTGTGAAAACGGTCTAATATTCACATTCAGATAGGTGTGTCCAATCTTTTGACTATATTTAATTATATTCATATTTATTAAATTTAACCTTTGGTATATACTGAAACACATAATGAAATGAATAATTGAAATTTAATGTAAAAGTGAACTTCTCTGATGGAATTTTCTGAATTTTTGTTCATATTGTGCCCACCAAGAGTTGCTACGAAAGAACACTTTTGTGGGTGGAGCATGAATGGGTCTGTTGTTGTTGTTTGTTTCTTCTTTTTTCCCCCTACAACAATAACAAAAATAGTCACTAAGTGTGAAACCAATGAGCCAGAGATTTTCTCCCAAAAAAATATCTTGGCCCAAACTTTCAGTTGAACGATTGAAATTAGAAATGCATTTGTATATTCTACAGAAAAGCCACAGGAAGGAACATTTATGGTAGATTCTCAGTCTTGAACAGAATGTGCTGCACACTGTATGTGTAAGAGCTTGTGACAATTGGCAAAAACGGAGCTATAGAATACTGAAAGTCATTCAGTCCCCCCAGCTTTTTGGTTCATCTCACTGATTTTTTTATTTTAAGTTTAGCATGTAAGATCAAATAGAGAAAAATACATAAAACCTTGTGGCAGAACTTTTTCAGCTCACACATACTAGCGCATACACACACCCATGCACACGTACACAAACATTCCAAGAAGAATGCAAAGGACAAATTTCCCTAACAGCTGCTATAAAAGAATAGCGCATTTTTTTCTTAATGCTGTGCCAACTAGAAAGATACATGGGACAAGAAAAGACATTTAGACTAAATAGCAATGGTCTTCTCGCTATCTCGTAATGAGGCAATTACCAACAACAAAACCTCAATGATGAGAAGAGTCTGCGGCTGGGTTAATTGGGTCCTTTGCATTCTTGTACTTTGTACAACTGAAAGATTTTGATTGTGAGGGGCAAAAAGAAAAATAATCACACAAAAAGTACATCAAAATAAAAGTCTCCTTGTCAAAATAAAAGTTAGTGAGGTGTGCTTCTTCTTGCCACGAGTGCATTGAGATAAGGCACAGGCACTGTTCTCCTCTTTGAACAGAGTGGGTGCGTTTGGGTCAGTCCCGTTGCAAGCACAGTTTTAATTCGGGTGATCACCATTGCTTGTGTGAAGAGCGTCCAGTTTCGATGCAACTTTCTCTTATTGTTTCTGTGAGCAAATGTTTCCGCCAACTGCTTGATAATGTGATTCAAAGACAAGTGGCGAGAAAAGAGAAAAAAACCTAAAGCATTTTACAGTTGGGATTGAAATGAAAGAAAGAAATACAACTTTAGCATTCACTGCATGGGCTGATGCAGTCTGTCTTTACTCGAAAGGAAACAGCTATGGTATTTCATGAAAAAAGTTAGACGGTACTGAAAAAAATGCAACTGAATTTTATTCCGGTGATCACCCAAAAGTTTCTGCCTTTGAAACTGCCTTGCAATCAGGCTTTTACACTGAAGTGTCTCTTCACAGATCTTGAGAAAAAGATTCAGTTCTTATCATGGTGGGACGCTTCAGAGGACCAAGTTTGCAGTTTGTGAGTACAATGGACCATCTTGTATGTATGTGTGTGCATGTATGGCCATTTATATGTTTGTGTGTAGGGGTATGGTGTATGTGGGGGGTATAGACTGTGTGTGCATGTGCATGTGTGTGTGTGTGTGTGTGTGTGTGTGTGCGTGCGCGCATGTGTGTGTCTGTGGGTCTAAGAGTTAAATAGTGTCTACAGGCAAACATTGTTGCTGATCTGGCAGGTGGATCCTGTTCCAGCTTGTGATAAGAAGAGTTTCCCATTGGGGCAGACACACACCTCAAAGACAGTCTGTCTGGCTCCTGAGGGTGAGGCTTTCCCCTCAGGCAGGCGCAGGAGCTTGATTCTCTTGGCATCCAGAGTGATCTGAGGAGACAATGGAGAAGAACACCATCCTGAAATACCTTCCAAAAACAGGAGTACAAGCAGGTAGTGTGCCTTACTTCACCTAGAACAGCAGTCCACAGGTACGTGCATGCTGGAATGCAGGTGGAACAGTAACATATTCTTTGCTCTCTTTTTTTGGTAGAAACAAATTATAGAATTGAAAACATCACCACTGAAAAGGCAACATTCACCTTAATGCATGGTGTCCTTAAAGACATAGATGGGAGCTAGAAGCAGTCACAACAGGTGTTTTTCCACTGGACTGAGCTGTTACTAACCAAGTCCAAAACCATCCATCCATTTTTTCCATACATCAAAAATCTGTCTGTGAAAATAGGTGGGAGGTGGTGTGGTTATCACATGATTTCCAGCAACTCCAGAGGTGGGCAGTTAACTCTAGTAATTATGCTTTGTGATTCTGTATGGACTGTGTTTGATCAATCAGTGGTCTGCAGTTTTTCTAGCTTTACTGATACTTTTGAGCTATTTATGATTAGTGGCAAGAAGGGTAACTAAATTTAACATGGCTACAGCTATACAGCTATGGGGAATGAAAACAATAAAATAAGTGCCAAAGATGGAACCAGCAAATCAGGAATGAAAGATGTGATGACAACACACCACTTCCTATTAAAGATGTGCCAAATTCTGCAGACTTCTGACCTTACACTTCTAGGGCCTTGTCCCCCCCCCCCCCCCTAAAAAAAAAAGAAAACACCTTTCTTGGTACCTTTATTTGTAAGAATGTAGTTGTAGTGGCTGATGCAGGTTAGTGTAAAAAAGAAAGTAACACAGCCCAAATGTTTAGCACAGTGATCTGCAAATATGTGTTTTTGATTTCCCCAACATACACTAATCATAACTGTAGATTAAAAAACAATAATAAAAGTAAAAGTTGTCTTTTTTTTTTTTAAATAACAACAAATCATGGAACCACACATTATGCTACAATAATATATAAAGCCCCTTTATGTTATCATTAAGAGCCTAAGGCTAAAGCTCAAGAATAGCTAGAAGCTAGGTGCTAAGGTAGCCTTATTAGTTACAGTAACCTTAACAGGTAGTTGATAGTGCTAAATAAATTAATGGTGTCAAAGTTAAAGCAATGTGTTAAAGCGATAAATTAATGATGCTGCAAGTGTAGTCTCGCATTCGAATGCAGCTTTGAAAAAGCTAGTCCCATTGATGAATCTCTTAATTAAATTAAATTTATTTTAAGCTGCTGCCATACCATGAATTTATCACTGATTGTGAATTGAGTCTGAAACATCATTTACAAGCAAAATACACTACTAATGCCCACAATACCAGTAATATTAATAATGTGGGCATTAGAGGAATCCTTCAGTAGAATATGCTGGATAGTACTCAGAGGAGACCTGTCAACAAGAAACAAACTAACAAAAGCAATAGCAAAGTAGAAAGTTATGGTTCCCCAAAACAACATGAGGCCAAAAGGGATACAGTTGCAGAGGAACAGGTTGCCAGTATTGTGCTCACTAAATGTGTGGAAGCTGTGCTGACTCTTTAAACATCATGTGATTTTCAAGTTCAGGTTCATGTGAACCCTGCATTCACACAATGAAAATAATGTTACTGAACTGCTGAAAGTAATAAATACATTCTGATTAAGTTCATTTTAACCACCCCATTACCTATTTAAAATGTACCACTTTGAAATGGGACAGATATTTTGTTAATTTAGGACATCATGCACATCTTGTTAATTGTTGCATTAGCCCAAATTTGACCCTTAAAGACAAATGCGATTAAGTGTGATTAACCACACAAAATAATGTGACTAATCATGATTTCTGACAGCCTTAAAATAAAGTCAATGTGCGAACTGAGCCAGACACTGTGTGGAAGTTTTATTCTCACCGTAATATTTTTCTTATCATATAAATCATGAAAATGTAGGCTTAGAAAGATTAGTAGTGCAGGCTTAACAATGTTAATTAATTCTGAAAATCGATGGCAAATACCTATGGTAATATAATGAAGTAATATAATAATAATAATAATAATAAGAAGAAGAAGATGAAGAAGAACTTTACCTTCCAGATGAGGGAAATGTTTAGACCACCCTTTGCTTTTATGGCTTGATGACAATTGTGACAATTCTTGATCCAGAAATGTTCTGGGTTTGTCACTTTGTATGACCTACCATGCATAATGCAAATAGATCCTACCTGAATTCTTTCAATACTAACAATCCTTTTACTATTAAATAAAAAGTGAAACATTCATTTAATACTGAAATGGATGAGAAATAAAAAAAAAAATAAAACTACCTGCATTTTTCAAAGAATGGTTACAGCCAAGAAATGAAACATAAAACATAAAAGCTATTAAGAACTCCTTATAAAAAATGATCCTCGTTTTGTTTCTTTCCTGTTTTATTCAGTCAATATATAGCATAAGATGCATAGTACAAGTCCTTGTACAGTAGAGTTCTTTTAAAAACATATCCAGATCTGAGCACTAGGTGCAGCATAAGGGACAGCATTTGGCTGTCTGCTACAAGATATTTTGCTCATAGAGGCCAGCGTCGCCGACAGTGTTCCTCCACTAGAGCACAAAATCACTCGATCTGACAAAGTCCACGCTCGGCTAAGCCGGGAAAAGTCAAACTCGGTATATCCAACCAATTGAAACAATTTCGATGACATAAGCACTGCAGTCTGTCTCGCTTAGACACACTCTTAGCCCTTCACCCGGACCGTATCAGTCTCATTTCTCACTTCCTCTCCTGCGCAGTACTCCAGAGAGCACATGCATTACCACAGCAGGGCAGAGAGAACCCGTCAGAATATAAAAAGGTAAGAGGAGTCATTACTGACAGCCTGGGGGGAAGCATTCCCGTCAAATGACCTGGAACACTTTTTAAGCAGTGGTCTCAGCTGATTCTCTAGACATCTGCTATAGAGCAAATTTGAACGAGAAAAGAGAGGGGAAGGGCTGAAGGGCCTTTTTTTTGGTTGCATGGAGCTAATGTGCAAACCTCCAGACTAATTGTGCCTGAGCCTCTGAGGGACTCTCAAGCCACGGTGGTGTCTCTTGCTCCTGGTAAAAGAGCACTGCAAATTAAGAGCCAAGGGCTGTTGCAGTGGAATATGCAAGTGAGCGGAAGTTTTTAAGGGAGCATAACCTCACACACAGAGCACTGATGCAAGCCCACTGCTCTAGCCTGCCCTTGGCCTTCTAAAACCATTGCAAATACAATTCATCACTGTTTGATGGAAGAGCAAGAATTCCTATGAACAGTCTACACCATGATCATCACTCCACAGTTGTTCTGGGTATCTAGACCATGCTTTGTTAAAGGGTTTTTGATTTTCCTATGACAAGTTGCTCTATTTCTATCACAATTAGGCTGTCACTATCAATTACATAATAATATCAGAATATTACGGCAACTATTTTGGGGATTAATTGAGCAATAAGAGTTTTTCAAATAAGGCCAAACATAAAAATGAACTTACATGATGTAGCTGAACATAACTGAAAGTCCAAACTAAATGTAACCAAATGGACTAAAATGCATTACTGGAAAAGTAAAGAAATATAAATAAAAAATTACTAGCTGTGATCCAAAAGCTCAGCTGAATTTTTAGATCACCATGTCAACAGAAAGGACGAAGAAAAGCAGCCTAAATTTGTGTGCAAAATTTTGGCATGCTTGATCAAATAAAGTTTTATTTTTTGACTTTCTAAACAAAAATTAGAAAATATGCAACAACTGTGGCCTGTGCAAAGGTGAAGGCACATTTATAGCACTAAAGGTGGCACAAAAATTCCAGTTTATGTGTTAATATTGATTTCACCAAATCTGCAGAATTTGTGCTCAAGTGTAAGTTGTTGCATTCCACACACTTGTTCATGGTTTACTTAGTGTAGTGAATTGGTTCAGGAGAAGGGAAGATTTGCACATAATTAAATATATGTAATTATTTCAGCCAAAATTGCATGAGACCCCTACATTATGGAAAGCTTTTCTAGACAAAAAATACCATGTTATTTAATAATATTATTAAATAATATTATTTAATAAAATTATATTTTAATTCCTTGATTTAATGATGGTTGTATTTGTCACAGTAATTTACACAACACAATCCTGTTACATTCAGTGACAGTGGGCTGTCTCTGGCTCTTGCAGAAACTTAATGATGCGCCTTGGGTCGGGTTCAGACAAAATATTGGCTAGCTTGAGTCAGGTTTAGATGGGGGTTTGGGTGGGATTGGGCTTGGACAGAAAGTTTTTGTGCTGTATTTGAGTTTGGAATACCATTTCAGAACCAATTCGAATTCTAATGTCCATTGGGCTTTGTTTTTTGATGTAAAAGGGGAATTTAAAATATGTCATAATATCACACAAATTGCTAACTAATCATTGCTGATACACATACAGGCCACATTGCAATCAAAGAAGTTTTGTTGATCGAGTAATTAATTTTAATCATAACAGCCCCACAAGACTACAGTATCAATACCAAGCTATTGTCTACATTCTTCATACCCGGCGGCTGTTACCAAGATGGGCCATGTTGTAATTACTCACATATTTTTCTACCATATGGCAATAATCTTCTGATTTATCAAATGCTTCAAAGCCTGCACACTAAATCTGCTTCTTACAAGGTTATCAGTACTTCCCCAAATGTTGGGTCATGCATATCTTGGGTAATTGCCATTGATGTATGGTAGCCTGAATATTAAGCTTAGGGCTCCTTCTTCTTCCACAGAAGAGGAAGAACCATACGGATTTGAGTGAGGCACTTGTCTGGATGGGAACCAGTGGCAGATGGGGGTTGTCAAAAATGTGGAGCGGATAAGCTTGTCCAACACGCCCATGGCGTCAACAGCATTAGAAGACTAAATGAGGACTCTCAGCGTGTGTTAGGTGAGTTGAAGGGGAGAGGTTGATAAAGAACAGACGACAGTTACCTCTCCATCTTTAGACTCAAGACGCAGGTCGCTTCTGCATGTGGCTTGGATGTCGCCTGCCTCAGCCTGAATCTGCACACCTTTGGGGGCCTCCATATACAGTGCACGGGTGGGAGACTCCAAGCTGTGGAACAAAGGAAGCAATACATATTTACCAAAATGACCCTTTGCTTTCCTTAAGAACATTTCAGTGGCTAGTTGTTTTAAATGAGATTGTGTAAAGAACGTTTTAAGGTCTAAAGAACAGGTCTACATAGTGTGAAGGTTCTATTCCACTTGACCTATCTATGCTTCACCCACAAATGCATTCTTCTGTCGCTAATGTTGCATGGTTGGACAAATTTCCCATGGCAAAAATGCCATTCAGCCTAATAAGAAATTAGTTGCTTGCAACTCATGCCAATTATTCAAAATAGACCACTACAGTAGTTATTTATAGTCACTACATTGAATGCCTTTTTTAAATTTTTTTGGCATGTATTCATTACTCCATACCCCACAGCAACACTTGGTATCTTCTCTAATCTGTCAAGAGGTTCACAGTACAGGTCACCAAACATCAGGATTTTTCATATTTTTGGTTCTGCTACAGGCCCCGAATCTCAAAAGGTTGTAAAAATATTGGCACTTTCATTGTGTCATTTGAAAGTTCTAGGTTCATATACAGCTCCGGAAAAAAATAAGAGACCACTGCAATTTATTTTTAAATCAGCATCTCTATGAGTATGACAACCCGTCCATGCCAGTATCTGTTAAATTCCTCCACAAGCACCTCATTCTGCTTTATGAGGTACTGATTAGTGATCACCTGAATCAAATCTATCTAAAAATTTAATGAGGAAAAGTATAAAAAAACACTGCTGTAATCAACGCTCTCCTCTCTCAATGTGACCAGTTGGATGTCAAAACACTACTAGAAGTACGTCAAAGGTAATTATTGCCATTTTGTTTAAGAGTGAACAAGAGATTTGTT
>JBBPCZ010000023.1:308437-355996 GCA_037974445.1 Brycinus macrolepidotus | reverse complement strand
TATTATACATTCTTAACTTTCAACGGCAATCAGTGTTGGTTTTTTCTGTTTGTCCATTCATTCAAATTTTACAATGTACAGAGCAGATTATATTTATAAATTATGTCAAAACCTTTTGCTCTGACAATGACAATATGACATTTTTTTTTGTATCAACAGCACAGTTTACATCTTTAGTAACTAATGCCATGGTGCTTTGGCATCTTCAATCAGTAGGCATTGATTATAAGTACTTCTGTAAGTGTCTTGATCTTGACTGTAAAACAAACTCTGGGCTATAAACACATATACAATGCCATTCATATATATGTATTCTTATATAAAAATAGAGTAGTTTCTTTTTTATGGGTGGCACAAGCAAGTGTAGGTACCAAGGTGTCCAACAGGTGGCAATGCCACCAGAAATGCAATGCAAGCATCTCATCATAAATTGGGTGGAGCTTGCTCCTAGGGGAAGGGTCTATTCTAAAGGTTATAAAAGCTTGCCAAACCCCACATTCTCTCTCTCTCCTGGGTCTGCCTTCAAAGCAGGTGCGCTTAAGGGAGGCTGCCATCATCCTTTGTCTGGAAAACAAAGAAACTCACCTTTGTTCCAGAGAGGAACAAAGGAACTTAAGTTTCCTCAAACTAGCTTAGATGTCTGATCAACTTCGCAACAAGCCATCAACAAAGTCAAGCTTGCAACAGGTATTTCTGCAGCATTTGAGTAAGTGAAGCGACCAAGTCCTTCATTTTCAGCTGCAGAAGCTTCATTTCTGGACCTCGGTGGAACCAGATGATTCCCAGCAACTGAACTGGATGCAATCCCTACTTTCCCTCCAAACTTCCACAGGAACTTTGTGAGGACGACAGACTGAACTTTAGATATTTGCAAAACTTTAATATCTGGGAACAACAGAGTGTAGCATTACTACAGAAACAAATGCTATAAAACACCAGTGAATGTGTTTATGTTCATGTTTTAAACTGTTTGAAGAATCTAAACTCAGGTTTTAAATTCCCAAACTCCGTATTTATAATGTTTAAAACCATTAATTTTATGAGGCTGATGTCATTCTAATTTTAAAATGCACATTTTAAACTCAGTAAGTACAGACTAGATAAAACCTCAGCTGATCTCATTAACATACAGTGCGCAAGCAAGTGCACTCACACATGAGTATGTACAGTGCATGCTTAGTAACCCTTTCACTCATTCAATCACTTAAAACTGTAAATATTTTTCCCTTAAAACTGTAAATATTCTGATATTAGTTGGATTACTTATTTGTGTTTTAGAAATAGACTGTGTTAATAAATGTTTCATATATTTTTACCAAGTTGTCTGAATTCATTCTGATACTGGTTAATGCCAAAATCTATAACAAAAGAATTCACATTTGTTAAACAACCATCAGAACTTAAATCGTTAATTTTACTTTCTTTAGTTAGAAATTAAAGATTGTAGTATTTATGATTTGATCATACTTATGAAACGGATAAATTAATGAGACTGATTTATTTAAAGGTATCACACAAGGCATCACTATCTGACGCTAAATTCTTTATTATGTGGAGTTTTGCAAACTTTTTAGTACAAAGTTCTTTTTGGGTAGGTGAAAGAACTCAGCATATTCAATTAAAGTCCAAATAATGCTGAAGTGCTTTCGGCATGTATTTATAGTGCAGGCGCTTCCTTTGGGGGTGTGCTTAAATCACATTGCTGTCCAGAAAGCATGCAATCCATGAAAAATATGCAAAGAGGTACATGGCTCTGCTCATGAGGGAGAGATAAGTCTTGGTGTAATGGTGGGTCCAGGTGGAGCAAGCTCTGCTCTCCAGATGGAAATTTGTGGGGCATGAGCAGGACACTGAAAGGGTTCAAGCACGGCCACATCGTAGCAGGGTTGCAAGGAGTGGGGGCTGTGGGGTTGGGAAAGTTCAGGAGGCAGCCTGTGTTTTACTTTCTGTATTATACTCCACAAATTAGACATGACTATGGGTCGATTTGGCCAGATCTATACTCTTAAACGTAAAGGTTTGTAAATGGTTTTTGGATAGGAAAAATTATTTATGTAGTACCTTCACTTTACATAATTTACATGGAGGTTCTTTACACTTTTTACTCTCACTCACCTCATTTACAATAGTTCTTTAAAGAGCCACCTCTTGAAAGGTTCTTCAAGGAATCAAAAGTTGTCCTTCTATGGAATTGCCCTAAAGAACCATTGTTATTACTTTTAGTTTTTAAAGAGTATAGCTTCTACAATGCATATGCCCTGCTGAACATAGCAGGAGTTAGGAGGAAGAGGAGGAGCATTAATGTTCATGTTATACGCTCAAACACAAATACTTATACTGAGCTTACAGATATAAGGCAACACTGAGAGTATTACCATTGCATTTAATATTGCACAGTGCATTTGCTTTATACCAGAGGCAACAGCTTCATCTGTAAGTGATGTTTTAGTTTTAGTAAATAAACAATGAATATCAATTGTGCTTTAAATTAGCTAGAGACTGTTTGCTACCTAAATGGGAACAGAGAGACAGCAGACTGATATAACCTGAAAGAGAAGGTACCCTTGTAAAAGCAATAATATCAATAAGACAAGCAAAGCAGATAGGTTTTTAGCCAGTGTTTTAGAAAATAATTGTAGTAATCACTATTTATTTTCCTCATCACACCATTCTACCAGATTAACCCTCCAGTGCCAAGGCAAAAATGTTCTGTTTTTACATTTATGTTAATTTGTAATTTCAGTGTGTTTATTTTGAAATGTAAAGAATATGATTTAAAAATGCTGCTTTTTGTTTGTTTATTATATTCATGTCACAAACTACCAATTTTTTGTAATCAAACATATGAGTACAAACATACTTCATACTTCAGTTGCGCTTTCCTGTTACTCTGTGTGACGTCTGGCTCCGTCTCACAGAGTAACACTCTCCTCATGTTTGGCTCTGCCTGGCTCCTGGATTGTGTTTTTGGATTACGTCTGTCATACCTGTTCACCCAATGCCAACCTTGGTCCCCAAAAGTTCAGTTGAAAAAGTGTGTCCTGTGCAAAAGTCATGGCAGATTTTATATTTCAGGTTTCATTTTTTTAAAATAAAGTAATCATAATATTAATTGTGTGTGTGTGTGTGTGTGTGTGTGTGTGTGTGTGTGTGTGTGTGTGAATGTAACTTTAACTTAATTAGTGGTGTAAAAGAACCTGAAATCAGTTGTAAGCTAGCACATCCAATGATAAAGTCAGCACAGCATTGTTTTATATAGATACAGAAAAAAAAACAGTAGCACACAGAAATGCACAGCTACTCCAGCAACAGATTTTAAAGCAGACAAAGAGTTGAGATCAATTTAAATATAAAAATGAGACTTTTCATTCTATTTTAATTCTGTTCTGTCATGTTAATTTGAACACAAGGCTTCTCTCACTCCAATCTCTAGTCCGCATATCACTGAAAATCGCACAGCCAGCCCTAAGAATTGTTCCTGTAAATCTGTTGTGCAGACTCACTTGTGGACAAAGTCCACACAGTAGCTCACAACTTCACACACTATCAGTGGCAGTGTGAGCCTAGACCCTCAGTCAATTCATCAACCCTCTCCCAGGCCCACAAACTGAAATCAATACAGTTATTACTAAGGCAGAAAACACAAGGAATCAACATGTCAGCCTGCTGCACACTCAGTAGCAAAGAAGCTAAAATTGTCAGGTAACAGGAATGCCAGAGACACACAGAGTAAAGTAGGTGAGAAACCATATATTGACTATGTATCTGATACACTGGCATGAACCCGGCCTGATAGCATCGGCCTTTCATAACAGAGAAAGCAGTTTCCACTGTAGATCTCAATCATCAGCGCAGCCTATGTAAGCAGCTAGCATCCTCATTCCATATTCACCACACCCACCAAGGACACCGGTAGACTCCAAAACAAAAGTGAAATAGCCCCCTACCTCGAAAGCTCTCAGTCTTTCCAATGTATAAACTGAAAAAAGTTCCAAATGAAAAATTCACAGTACCCCAGCTCGCTCTCTAACCTACACGCCAGCCAAAAGCCCCCTGGAGTAAATAACAAGCTTCCCTCAGCCAAAATATTTGCCCTGTTCTAGTTGTGGATCTGAAGGTGAAGCACCTCTTAGACGTGGATTTTTCCAGTATTCTGCAGTAATGCTGCCTCTCATGAATGGCAAACAGATTAGAAAAAAGAGCGAGGCCCCCCATGTTTTTTTCCTGGAGCACCTTAGGGACTGAAAGTTTGAGCAGAGGTTCTCAGTGGACACTTCAGTTGAAGTGGCAGTTGGAGTCATAGACAGAGAAGAAAAACCTGAGAAAAAACAGCTTGTTTGGCTGCAGTTGTTTGGAGGCTCACTGCTATGCCAAACTGCAAATGCTATGCCAAAACTGCAAATAAGTTTACCACAAACTTAGCATGCCATGCAAGCCTCTGTCCATGCCCAAGAATAAATAAACCAGTGACTCTCCACCTAGGATGTTACAGAAGATGATGCTGCATTTTTTCCAAAGGTTAAGAGGATAAAATGCTGATGGAACAAGTGGCCTTCATGCTTCAAATGGCTTTCAACTAACACCCCTAGGGGTGTAGATAATTGCAGCTCCACAATGCTGCCTCAGACTTAAATTTAAAATCGTTTTTAGATTTAAAATCATAGATTTAAAATCCTTAGATTTAAAATCATAAAGTGCATTTTGGTTGCTGGAGATTTTTGTTCTGTCAGAGTAAAGGCTGATTTATACTTCAGTGTCTGTGTATGTGTGTATTTATGTGGACTTGAACACAACATAAACATGTTCACTAGGGGGCGGTAACTGGAAAGTGCTGCATGTTTCCTTTCTTTCGAATATTTTGAAGTTGGGTCACATAAACATTTGTAAAATCAGTCTTCTTCTCGACCTTGTGGAGTAGAAAGCACTCATATACGTTGCTCTTGATAAGACTGTCTACCAAATGCTATAAATGTAAATGATCAATAAAGTTTTCTGTTTCTGATTTTGATTTTGGAGGCGTGCACATCATGGCCTCTTCAAGCTTCTGTAAGGTATGCTTATACATAAAACCCTGTCTTAGCAGTGCAAGGCTGGTGTGCTTACCTACATTGTTTTATTTAAATTAAAGGAGCGTAATTGACCATGCTCTTACTGCAAGTGAATTCTTTTTTTAGTAACTTTTGTGAAGTGGCAAAAATCTCTTCCAAGTTAAAAAGAAAGCACGGCCACACAGCTTTGTCAAAATACCTTCCTTTTGAGCATGTTCAGCTATTGTCTCACTGAACACACACACACACACACACACACACACATACACAAACACATAATTAAGTAAACTAATGCACACACCCAAAAAAAGTCTGTTCACTTGAATGGGGAACTAACACAGGAATGCTTCTGGTAGTGGATACTTAGGCTTTTGCATCAAGTTCACCTAATTTGAAGCAAAAGCTGTGGTTTTTCATCTTCAAAAAAAAAAAAAAAGGAAAAAGAAAAAAAAAAACTACTTATCAGTCAATATAATGTCACCTGTTCTTCACAGTTGAAAAATAAAATAACTAGTTAACTAGCACTGGCCGTTACCCCTCCAAAATCACTTCTAATTTTGGCATCATGCATTTTGCATGGATTGCTGCATTTGAAACTGACAAACTGACATTGTGTTGTAGTGCAAATGCTAGTGTAATGGTCTAACAAGAATAATTTACATATTTTAACAAAATTGTTTTGCACAACTATTTCTGGCTAGGTTAAATCGGATTTTTTGCAGGTGTTCACTAAAGCTTGCCCAACCTTGCCACAGTTGATGAATGACACAAGAATGACTGTGATTGTGGGTGGAGAGTGTGTAGGTCAATTAACCGTTTTCTGGGCTGTATTTCTGAAATACTTCATCACAAAGCTTCTTTTTGCGCGCTCCCATAATGTGTAGTGATGAAAAAAGGGCTAAGCTGTAGCAGCAGGGTCTTCAGACTGCAGGCTTTGGGCAGGCATAAACACTCACACACACACACACTTTCCATAAAAGCATTTTGGCAGTAGCAGTACAGTTACAGTTCAGAGATGCTAATCGTTGCCCTGGGGAGTGAAATGATTAAAGTGAATTTGTCTGGATTGTAGCAAGGTCCGGGAAACACTATTATGGACAAGAAAGAAAGATGTGTGCTGGGTTAAAAGAGCTGTCCATGTGTTACTGCTCTATTGTGAGATGAGAAGCAACCACAGATGTTATGATCTGCACATGTAGCACCCCATGTGTATCAATTTTTTATGAAGATGGTTTAATACGTAATAACTGCAGCAACAGCATCACACTGACTTCTCATAAAAGATTTCAGCAATCTTGTAAAGAGATGTCCATTGTCTGCAGATATTTTAGATTTAATTCCAACATCAACCGTTTAACAAACCACCTGTAGAAGGTACAAATAATTTCTTCCCCACCCCATTAAAAGCCTGCCCTTTGACTGACTTGTGTATACCATGGGTAAATTTGAAGACCAGTTCATTCAAACAAAACCCCGGCAGCACTCCCCTGCTGACACCCTGTAATGTGACCGCGATAAATGTCCATAAACAGACTGAAAGCAAGATCAATAAAGTCATTTGAGTTTTTAGTTTAACTTGCACACTGGCCCACCCTGAAATTATTTCATCAATGTGTTTCCATAACATCGCCCACAATCTCTTGGGCTCTGGCCATCTTAGCTTCTGATCAATCGGCCAAGTTATGGGCCATGCAGCCATATCTATCACCAGTGTTCCAGAGCCACATAAAGATTCACCTAATGGCTTTCTGTGGAGGCTGGGAGAACCCTGATGGACAACAGTGGCCACCCCATGAATCTGAAAGGGGCTGGTTCAGCCCCATGAGATGATGTTATGTTTATGATTGAATATTAGAAGGAATTCTGCCTAAATGATACATCTATTGCCACTTATGCAATGAACTAATGTTCTGGGGGTGGGGACGTGACATGAATACATGATTGAAGCAAATGCGTATAGGCTTCAGTGCCAAATGTCAAAAATAAATAGGATGCATTTGAGTATTGCAGGACATCAGGTAATAAAGAAACAGTGTGTTATATAGTAATATTGTAGTAATAATATTTTATGATAATATGGGACCTCCTCTATTATTGCTGCTTCCCTTTGACACATTTGTTGTGTTACTTTAACTAGCACAAGGCCATTTGTATCACAACTGTTAGAACATGTGATTTAATAACTAGGGATTGTCATTATTTTCTCTGAAAGTGGTGACGCTTGCTCTAGGTGTTTTTCCACTGTACTAAGTACTGAAACCCTTAGTACCAGAAAACTGGAGCTCTGCTTTTTCCATTGGCCATCAGACATGATACTCAGGAGTGCTGGCCTTTTTCTTTGGTAATGCTTTCAAAAGAAGCTAACGACCACTTAGAGAATTCTTTATTCTTCCAGGTGAAGATGAAGTGAGTGTGTGAGCGTAGAACATCGTAATATTTCATTTCACATCAGTCAATGGGTAAAGCTAAAAAAAGATGCTTTAGAGGAGTGACTGTTGCAGAAGTCTCAAGCAGGTGGAAAATGAAATATAACCATGAGGTATGTTGGTTCCCGTTTAGCTCAGTTCTTGTGTTTGATTGTGCTTGATTGATCCTAAGGAGTGTGGGGGCCTTCATCTGTAAAATCATGAAGACACATTCCCTCTTTTATCAGTCCTCTGTGTATAGTAATATGGGACAATGTGTTACATGGCCATGCATGTTATAGATCATAAAAGGCAAATCTAATTCACAAAAAAAATATATTTTTGTCCTTTAATTTCATTATTTAGTCACAAACTGCCCTATATTAGCCCATAGGGCCTGAATCGATCCAAAAATAAAATAAAAAACTATACTGCTAAATATAATAATAGCTTGTGTATGCTGTAATTGAAACACTGGTAGTAAATTCAGTTATATTACAAATAATCAAATAAATAATCAAATGAAATAATAAATTGCAACATTATTTGAATTCAGTGGACTGTAGTTTAATGGGGGAGGTCAGTAAAACTGGCCATTAACCTGTAAGAAGTGTCTCATTACTAGAGACATACTGTACAGTTTAAGAGAAGAGTGGCACATGTGTGAGAAAAATTGTAGCCCACATATTTCCAAATAAAGCTTGCAGTGTTGCTCTAGCGGAACATCTTGTTACATTAGATTAATGCCGAAGACTCCATGTCATCCATTAGCTGCAATATGGGCTGCTGTGTCAGACGTGCAACGCTGCAGGTGGCCAAATGAGGGAAAATTGCAACTATCTGTCAGCAGCCAGCGGCATGTAATTCCAGGCTAAAATCACCACAACTTGTAGGCAGCTTCCCAGAGGGCCTGTTATTGTGTAAGAGACTCTTTGTTTCAGAGATGTGCTTCAGTGTGGAAGAGGCCTGTTGACACGCATGATGTACTGGGTGTCTACATAAGGTCAGCGGAGAGTGCACTCTGACAGAGTGCATAAAAAAAGTCTGTAAAGTGCCCAAGATCACACCAGAGGGCAGTTGTAAGTGGATGGTAAAAACAGCAGCCCACAAGAGACTTTATTAGCTTGAGTGGGTGTGAATTTCGGCAATGAAGTGGCAGGACTGCATTAAGTTCTTAGGTGCTGACACCTCCCCACAGGCTGTAGTGTTGTGCCATCTGGATAGCACGTGCGCGTACGGTCAAACATACACACACACACACACACACACACACACGCACACACACACACACACACACACACACACACACACGCACATACACACAAACAAACAAACACACGCACGCACACATATTCACACACATACACACACAAAATAAAACAGGCCTTTCATGGGTGAGATAACATCATCTGCAGCAATGAGATTATTAGTCACCATAACAGTGAACAGAAAGCACTAGCGCTCTGGCAAGAGGTCGAGAGGTGTTTGGGTATGTGTGTGTGTATGTGTGTGTGTGTGTGTGTGTGTGTGTGTGTGTGTCCTTGATCTGACCTTCAAAAGGAACCGCCTCCAAACAGAGCATAAACAAAAATGGATTTACAATGGATGATGGTTAATGGTTCAAGGTGGGGGCTGCGAGCCAGGCCTTCTCGTCCAACATCAGTGTCTGACCCCATAAATGCTCTAGAGAATGAATGGGCATAAATTCCCACAGAAACTCCAAAATCTTGTGGAAGGCCTTCCAAGAAGAGCGGAAGCTGTTATAGCTGCAAAGCAGGGGAGCAACTCTATATTAAAGTCTATGGGTTTGAATGCAATCTCATTAAAGTCCCTGTTGGTGTAATGGTCAGATGTCCCAATACTTTTGTCCATATAGTGTATTTAGAATGTTACTTGTTCATTCCAAATAATGTATTTGTATCTAGTCACATCCCTAGTCTGAGAGAGAGGGAGAGAGAGAGAGAGAGAGCAAGAGAAAGAGAGAGATAATTTGATATGACCTTGAGGCGGAATCTACACTATCAAATAAAGCACAGATATGGGTAGCTTTATTTTTTTCTGTTTTTATTCTTATTATTCTTTTATTATGCCATGTTTACTGTTTCTTCTACTAGGTTTAATTAATGGTGCACAGATGAAGCTTCTCGAAGCCACCTCTGATGATAATTTGTGACTTGGGCACTTGCAGCGAGCCTCTGGAGTGCCTGGTTGGATTTATTTTCACTCAGTCGTCTCTTTGCACTAAATCTGCCACTAAACACAGTGGTTATTGGTTGAACAATGGTATAAAAACACTCTACAAATTCTTTCGCATTTGATGATCGTCTCAGCTGCCAAGGACAGTGGCTGCAGACAAAGCAGGCCCTTAAATAGTGCTATATCATTTATCACTTGTCACTTTATGGCTTCACATGCTATCATCTTGTATAGCTATGCGTAAAGAGACGTAAAACAAAGCAAGTCGCTTTGCTCAGGTTGAGAATCTAATCTGGCAAGGGTGACCAGTGGCCAGGAAATTTATTTCAGCATTGTGGAGAGCCTCCAAGGAGGGGGCCTTCAGGTAAAGCAGCGACTCAAGCATAACTCACCTCCTTTTATGGACTCTTTATCATTTACTCACTGTAGTCACATGACAGGAAGCCAATGGTCACTCAGCACATCACATTCCCCATTCAGTCATGATAAAACCATGAAATGTGGCATCCTTATTTCCTCCCTTAAGGAAATCTCCTGTTCCACATTTCACAGACTGTTAATCTTCTGAGCTCAAACAAAAGGACTGCCATCACCAAGTACAGAAAAGAGGACATTAGGATGGGCTTATGATTGCTGGCACCTTCATATTGCTGGTTGACAAAACTGAAGAAATGCACATACAAATTGTGCAATGAATGAACAAACTGTTAATAATAATAATAATAATAATAATAATAATAATAATAACAATAATAATAATCTATTGTCTATTAATATTAAATTTGACTCAATATTTGACTTTCCAGTATACATATATATATATATATATATATATTGCTTTCTGTACTGATACAAAATCATCAATATGATTATCAGCATCATCAGTTGTTTATCATTCTGCACACACCTTCCATTAAACTTCCATAACACATAGATAACATAAAAGAAGCAAAACGTTAAGGCATGTAAATGGGTGTACATGTGCATAACGGTGATGGGTTGGTTGGTATATACCGATCAGCCACATATTAAAACCACTGACAGGTGAAGTGAATGACATATTAGAGAGCAAATGAACAATCAGTTCTTGAAACTGATGTGTTAGAAGAGGAAAAAAAGAACAAGCAAAAGGGAGCTGAGTGACAAGGGCCAAACAGTTATAGTTAGATCACTAGGCAACTGAGTAGCTGCAGACTGGTTAGAGTGTCACTGCTGACCCCTGTCCACCTCTGAAAGTGCCTAAAATGGATGGATATATGAGTATCAGAACTGGGCCAAAGAGCAATGGAAAAAAGACAAAAAGTCAGCATAAAGGGACCAGCACAGTATTACTCAGGTGGTTTAATGTCATAGCTGATTTTTAAATGATGTATATGTGAGTGATAGGGACACTGATTTGAGCAGTGTCTATAGGTGATGAAAAGGATCATAAATACGAGAACAAACTTTTTAAATATCTTTTGCTCTGATGCCTCCTGGCAAATCACTGATGGAATGTAGTGGATTTTTTTTTTTAGCATTTTGGTCTTTCAAAGGCGGTTGAATTTAACAGTCATACCTTTGAATTTCAATTAACAAATGTAATTACCTTTGTTAATTGAGATATCTTGAATCTCTCAATTTTTTTTTCTTTTTAAAGAAACCTAAAATTTCACAATAATTTGCAGCTATTCACTTTCATTCACAGACACTTACTTCTATACTGGTGCTCAAAACTTCAGGAAGGTCTAAATGTTGTTGCATTGCCCATCATAACTTACTACCAAATATCTGAATGTACTGCTTAAAAAAAGTATTTCGGCAAGCATCATTATTATCAACTGTGGTGATCAGCTCAAATTAGCTTCCACAGCAGCAAGTCAATAGGATATAATTGAGGCTAATCAATGAGCTTTAATTATCATTAGCGCAAAAAAAAATTCCAATCAGTAATATCATTACCCTGTGGACTGCTCCTGACTATGAACATAGACAGAAAGGGAGGAAGAGAGAGGGAGTGTGTGAACATCCCCCATCCAATTTCTCCACTTCTCTTGTAACAGGCCACGTTAATTACCACAGTGGAACACTCTCCATTTCACAAATTCCATTATCCTCTTCAACCTTCTTCCAGTATAATTCATTAGTCTCTTCTCAGCCATCCTGAAGGGTGGGGGCACGAGAAATGATGGCTTGGCTATGGTGTTTTCACACACACTAGTCATGTGACATGTAAGAGGACTTGGAAATGAACGTGTCACATGCTATAAAAGCCAAGGTCAAGACAGTAGACTTTGCTCAGTCATTGAGTCTTTGCCTCGCCCCACTGTTCAGTTTATCTCTTCAGGACCATGAGTACTCCGGTTGTCTTTGACTTGTGTGTGTGTGAGAACACGGATTCCAGGTGGGAATCTTTACTCTGCTCAGCGAACATTCTCAGAGCAAAGTGCGCGAACTACCGACTCTCTCGTGCTTTTCTGCGATTGGGTTCATCCTTCACGCTACACTGGGTGAACTGTGGCCCTTCTTCCTGACAGAATGAATGAGCCAACTTCAGTGAACCTAGTGGAGTTTGCTGCCTTGTGTGATACGGTGAATCGACAGGCGGCTATGATTGATGGGCTGAATCGAGATGTCGCGGGCTTAAGACAAGCACTGCACGAGTTGTTTACGGCCTACCCAGTGGCTCGTGGCTCTCGAGGGCGCCTGTCAGGAGTTGTCTGCCAAACGCACCATCCCACAGGCAGCGGCCCGATCTTTTCCCCCTACCCCTTCATCTACAGAACCTAAGCTTTCTCTGCCAAATAAATGGGATGGGGGAGATGGCAAGTGCGATGTCTTTTTGATTAACGTGAAACTTATTTTTGAGTTTCAGTTGTCCTGTGTCCTGTTATACCACCGACCGAGGATGGATTGCACTTCTTGTCTCCCTCCTCAGGTGGAGACTGACTCACGTCTTCCACAGCAGCAAGTCAATAGTCAGCAACTCTATTACCTGCGGCAGGGTGACCGGTCCGTGAGCTGTTACACGGCCAAATTCCACACTCTAGCGGTGCAAATGACATGGGGAGACTCTGCGCTCCGGACCGTGTTTTACGAGGGGCTGGCTGGCCGGATGAAAGATGAACTTGCCGAACAGGAGCTTCCCACTACTATGGAGGGATTAATCCAGCTGTGCTTCTGGATCAACCAGCGGGTGATCTTCCGCCCGAGGCCATCTCCTCGCACCCTGCCTCCGAGCACCACCCCCTCTCCATCAGCTTTGGATTCAGCTTTAGTCAGTTCTCCACCTCCTCCTGTGGACCACTCAGAAGCCGGGGAACCCATGCAGTTAGGGCATGCCTCTCTAACCTCCAAGGAGAGGGACAGGCACTATCGCGAAGGCCTTTGTACCTATTGCGCCTCCCCCAAACAACACTGTGCTGTCTGCCCTCTCCGTCCGGAAAATGGCCAGACCAGGTTAATGGGGGGGAACTCACCTGGTCCGATCATCATTTCTATGACTACCTCGACCGTTTCTCGTCTGATGGCCACAAACAAGTCAGAACGGCTGCATTTGTTGATTTGGGTGCAGCCGGGAACTTCATTGACCATGCTTATGCTGCCCAGCTGGGTGTGAAGTTTGAGGCATTATCCCAGCCCATAAACATCACCGCCGTGGATGGTCGGGTCCTCAACACCATCACCCACCAGACCTATCCCCTCACCCTCACCATCTCTGATCACCACGAATCGATTAAGTTCTACGTTACCACTCTCACTTCTCCTCCTGTCCTTTTAGGATATCCCTGTTTCCTCTGATACGACCCTGATGATCTCCTGGACCAGTCACCGTATTTTTCAGTGGGGCCCGACCTATAAGGAGCTTTGTCTCAAGGCGAGGGCTGGGACATGCTCTGGGGAGTCTGAGGCCCCGAAGTTGACACAGAGGCAATTCCCATTCCGTATCGTGACCTGGCGGAGGTCTTCTGTAAACGACATGCGACCAAGTTGCCACCTCACTGGCCATACGACTTGACTATAGACCTCCTCCCAGGCACAGTACCACCACGCGGACATTTATTCTCTCTCTCTGCGGGGGATCAACGTGCCATGGAGGAGTTTGTTGCTGAGGGGCTGCGTCAGGGCACCATCCGGCCCTCTTCCTCCCCCGCTGTCGTGGGTCATTTCTTTGTAAAAAAAAAAAAAAACCCAGTGGCCTCTCTCTGTGCATCGGCTATCGGGGGCTCAAAAAAAATCACGATGAACAATAGGCATCCTCTTCCACTCACTAATACCGCCCTGGATGCCCTCTCTGGTTGCTCTGGAAGTGCAAATAACCTGGTTCGCATCAGGGAGGGCGATGAGTGGAAGACGGTGTTTATCACTCCAACTGGCCATTATGAGACCCTAGTAATGCCGTTCGGTCTATGCAATAGTCCGGCTGTCTTTCAACAACTGATAAATGACGTGCTACCGGACATGCTGGGCCATTGGGCATATGTATATCTGGACAATATACTCATCTATTCTAGGACCTCAGAAGAACATATCCAGCATGTGTGGGCGGTTCTACTGAGGTTGCTGACCCACCAACTGTACTGTAAGTTGGAGAAATACGCTTTCCACCAGCGCTCCACCACATTCTTGGGATTTGTGATCTCTGATAAGGGTGTGGCCGTGGATCCCCAGAAGCTGGAAGCTGTGCATAATTGGCCCCTACCCTAAACGCTTGAGCAGCTCCAGCGCTTTCTGGGGTTTGCTCATTTTTATCGACGCTTTATTCCAGGTGGGAATCTTTACTTTGCTTAAGAAGCGTTCTCAGAGCAAAGTGCGCAAACTACTGACTCTCTCGTACTTCTCCGCGATTGGGTTCATCCCTCATGCTACACTGGGCGAACTGTCGCCTTTCATTCTGACAGGTGTAAAGGCCTTCAAACGTTTTCACTGGGGTTGTTTTCCATCATTGTTTGTCATTCTTTGTGTTTCTCATTAGCAAAATGATCAGTAAAGCTCCCAAATATACAACATGTAGAATCACTGGTGAGGACATAATTTGCTACCATGTATACAGTGTATATTACAGTATATAGACAGTTTATTACATATATATTACATGCGTGAGCATGTATGGAATGACTGCCCCTTGGCTAGTCAGACTACATCACTGTTATGCTAATACCTGCATACAGACCACTCATCAAGGCCACTTTGAGCACACTGACTAAGACATGTTTAGGGAACTTCTATACACAGTCTGAGATATGGAACAACATGGCAGGAAGGAATACCACAACTCCTCCCAGTGACCAAGTGCTCTGCCTGACCATGGGTGATATGAGAACAGCTCTGCTCAAAATTAATCCTTGGAAGAACACAGTACCAGAAAATATTCCTTGCAGAGGGCTCAGGGGATGTGTAGACCAAATGCAGATTTTCCCACAGACATCTTCAATATCTCTCTGAGTACCGCAACATGCTTCAAAACCACTACCATCATCCCTGTGCTCAAGAAGTCTTTGGTGTCCTGCCTTAGTTACTACCATCCTGTCTCACTCACACCCATTCTCATGAAGGGCTTTGAGAGGCTCATCATTAGGCACATAAAGACCCAGCTGCCCCCTCACTGGACCCCCCTTTGTTTTTTGTGTATCATCCCAGCCGTTCAACGGATGACGCCACCACCACCACCCTTCTCGTGGCCCTCACTCACCTGGACTAAAAGGACACTTATGTGAGAATACTGTTCATAGACTTCAGTTCAGCAATCAACACCATCATTCCTCAGCATCTAATTGGGAAGCTGAGATTGCTGGGCCTAAACACCTCTCTCTGTAACTGGATACTGGACTTGCTAAATGGGAGACCTCAGAAACATCTCTAACACCACCACACTGGGCATTGTGTCATCAGAGAGAAATATAAATACAAATATTTATGTATATTGGGATTCCTGGAAATGTATGTATATGGAAGAGATTTGCAAAACTTAATTTTGCTTCACTCTGCTTTGTCTGAGTCAAACTGCATTTACAAATTGTGCTGAAGTATTTTCTCTCAGTTGAGTGTGTGGAAGCATTCTAGTCAGTCAGTGAAACAAGGTTTGGGGTGCTGCCCTGGTGACCCCTCCAGCTATGCCTCTGTAGTCAACATCCCATTAAACTCTGATGTTGTAGTTTGATTTAGAAGAAACCTATGATATTCTGATGACCATGGCTTTTCACTCAAGCTCATGATCAGGCTAACCAAAACTGATAAGCCTGTATTTTTGACAGAGCCTAAGTAGGCTAGCATTATGATGACAGTAGGCCCCAACCTTAGCACACTCTTAAACTAAAATACACAAATTGCCCTCTTTAAGCATAGATTGTTTAACTGAATTCGAGAATTGAATTCAGTGCTACTATATAAAATTCTCTATGGACAACATCAAGCCAGATCAGGACAAGGGACTTTCATTCCCACTCTCATTGCATCACTTTAAACAGTTCCCCAGAGCTTGCTTTTTCTTTTTCATTTTTCTTAAAGCTTGCCTCGGGTCTTGCTGTTTTACTTGCAGCACAAATCAGCTTTTCTCAGTTGTCGTTGTATTGGCGATGCTTAATATTGGGCAGTGAGCCAAGGTCGCCCAAGACTTCTAATAACTAATCCGATTTCACTGAGCTTACATTCCTAGGTACCATAAACTTTGGGAAGGATGGCAATAAACACCCTGATTGCTTGGCAAGTCTAGCAGGTGCTTTTTTGATTTCATCCTAATTTCCACAGAAACAACTTCCTGTGGAGCGGGTCTAAATTGAAACTCAAATTGTAGCTCCTGCATCAGCCCCATTCCAGTTCCATTTTCCTAAGCTGTCATTTTTTATATCTGAGCTTTATTGCGGATATGAGCGGAGACTGATACGGTGGCGCTTTTCTGATCTGATGAAGCAGTACTTATCTTGAAAGAGTTGCAAAACACTGTAATCAAGTGTCTCCAGCTGGGGATGACTCTGTTCCAAGTTGAGAAGACAGCATAAACGCAATGAGAAAACTAAATATTCGAGTATTAGTTTTCCTCATGCTCGGCATATCTATAGTATTGGAGCGATAATGCAAATGAATATCAATAGATGCGAGAACATGATACAGGCTGTTCACTCATTCATTCTACTGATAAACTGAGAAGAAATGATTATAGTTTCTCTTATTTTCTAAGTCTAATGTGTTCTTTTTAACCTAAGGCTGCAGGCAGAACATTCTCAACACAGCATGCACTGTTTAACAAAATTGGGGACTGCTCTCCTATTACAAGCGACTGTTTCTTCTTAACAATATTTCAGTGACTTCCCCATTGCATAATATTGCATTATTACAGAGATAATCTACTGCAGAATTTGTAGGAGACCACGAACGAGAAACACACACTGATCAGCATTTATGAGGAAATATGTTTACTAACTAAAAGTCCCCAAATCTCAAAACGTTTTTTCTCCCAATTTATTACTGTTTATGTGTGCTACTGTTCAGTTACATTTGCTGGTTCCTGAGACAACACAATGTTTCTTAAACAATGTTTCACTGTTGTCTAAGCGCTACAAAATTAAGGTGCCAAGAAGAACAACATTTGGTTTCCTGAAGAACCTTGCTGTGAATGATTCTTTAAAGGATTCTTATTGTAGCTGAGATGTTTGTTTTTAAATTTTAAACCATAAACTCAGGAACCCTTTTGACACATTTTTCTGCTGTTGGTTGTATTCTATAGTCCAAAAAAGTGTCCAGACACCCATTCCAATAAACAAACTCAGCTACTTGAAAGTGCACCCATTGCTGACCAAGCACTCAGTTCTGCATGCACACAATTTGCATTATTTATGCATGATCATAGAGGATATATGTATATACCTAATTACATCATGATAACAGTGAATGGGCCATATCAGTTTCCATTTAAGGACTGTCAGGATGGTATGCTTGAAACTTTGATGATGATTAAAGGACAAATTGAACTCTTTCATTTTAAAAAAATCTGAGAAAATTTGTTTTTCCATGATATGGGCCCTGCAATGAAAGTGTGCATGTGTACATTGTCAATCAGCTCCCAGCACTGCTCAAGGTCTTTGCAGACCACTGAGCAGCCCTCATAATCCTGCTATTACTGCATTTCCTAAAACCTAGCATGAGTCCATAAGAATCAAATGTAGATGACATGTGGATTTAAGTTTATGTCATGAAAGGCAATCAATCTCATATAGACGATATGAGAAAGAAACAAATGCAAATCAGCTACTGTTACCAGCCTAGTTAGATTGGAACAACACTGTAGATAGCTTCATTTCATGTATCAGTCAGCAAGAATGACAGCAAGTTTATGAAAATTTAGTTTACTGATGTTAAATGTTCAATGACATATACTACAGCGTGATGTGTTCTTATGAGGCATATCTGTGCTTTGTGCTGTGCAATGCTGAACACTGCTATTCAATCAGGGTGCAAGAGTTTACAGTATCAAAGAAGGGCATTTGACATCTACAGTCAAGACTGCAGTGGTTTTTGTATTGTGTTGGTTGCTATTCCATCGTATGGAAGGCTACAGAGAAACAGCAAAGAATATATAAATATACATATTCAGTGCATGGACATATCTAATTTATGCTTTGAAAGGCTACTCATTGTGTTGAATACTGATGTTCCATGGCAACCCATTTAGATATTCCTTATGACAAACAGCATCTTAAAGAAGGTTTATAAAAGTGTCAATGCCTTGTAATGCAAAAGCATCAAAGAAACTCTGATCGAAGTTCAGGAGCTTTCAGTAGAGAGTCAGGCTTTGATTCTTACTGCATAATAGACAAGAACCTGCTGTCTGTTGGGACGCTTTGAGGAAGCATAATCGTCAAGGCCAATATACATTCAAGGTATAGCATGAAAAAGCAATGAAAACACCAGCAGCACAGGCTTTTCTGAGCATGCAAGGATAAAGTGTGTGCGTAATATGCTGGTGGAGTATTTAGCAACAGCCTGAGCAGCAAAAGATCTTGCCAAAAGGGCCGAAGTGATGCCCTGCCGAGATAAGCGCAAAGCCCTTTCCAAACCAATCTCTTAAATCAGCCAGAAAATGCCTTTCTGAAGAGGGATTTTTTCAGTTGCAGACTGGGTTTGTTGATGCACGTTCAGTGAACTCACAAAGTGAGTTCAGGAAAAAATAAATTATGAGTTAAATTAAGGTGCATTTGCCAAACACTAGCCAAAGAACTTATGGTACAATTCTTAAATAGCTGCCCTGAAAGACGTAAATGCTGCACACACCTTTAAGAAACCTGTCAAGGAGCAGTGCTTTTTTTATATGGTTAAATCCAGGGTGTAATTTGTAAAAAAAAAAAAAAGGGAAACAAAAAAGCACCAGACACACAGCGTGGGATTTTCCCATTCTGTTGGACTGTAAATGAGGCTTTTAAACAAGAAATGTTCTCTCTTATATCAGACCAATCAGAATACCATTTTAACCAGGCATTATTCTCGACTAGCCACATAAATTTAACATGTGAACGAGGAGACAGATCTACACCAAGCAATAATATTAGAATAACAATAACAATAATATTAAAATAACAATAACATTTACTCTGACAGAAAAGTTGCCAGGTAGTTACAGTATTTTTACATCACTGAGTAATGATTTACAGTTATGACATATCGTCCAGTATTTTGTAAATGTGCTGAAAAAAAAACTGTATTTCTACAAGCTTACACATCGACAAAATAACAATACAATATCACTGTAGCCGTACAATTCAAGAGTTCCTTATACAGTATAATATACCTTTATCATATGCCTGTACTGTGAATGTTTTCTGTTCAAGATATATGACTGCAGTGTAAAAATTTACGGTGCTGTGTGATATGCCTGTACTGTAAATGTACTTGCTCAGCTTGCTCTGGACAAATTAAGCACCAGTTCTGTTTATATATATATATATATATATATATATATATATATATATATACTCTTTGCATTTAGGTTAGACCGATGGGTCTTTTAATTGTATTTGTTCCTGTACCACCTTGCTCTATATATATAGTAATCTTCTGAGGCTATTAGGTACTGTGTTTTGACAGCAGTCAAAAGTGTGTTTACCTCTTCTGACCCACCAAATTTCAATCTGCATTGCAAACGTATTCACCGTTGATTAACAACAAACACACATGCTCCTGTGATACAATTCATTATACAGAAGAACAAACCATCTCAACTCCTTCTTACATCTCTGATTCACTCAGGTTGCTGACAGTATTAAAGTAACAGGACTTGTTTAGCAAACTCGAGTCCATATCCGCTTTGGCTTGGGTAGTTGGAAGCATTGGCTCCTTACAAACTTACAAAAGCTCAGTGAGATAGTTCAAAGAATAGTAGAGATGAATCCAAGGAGCATCATAGACTTCTAAGCATCTTAGAAAATGCTCTACCCCATTGGTAAGCCAGAGTGAATGTAAGGTAATGAACTGTGACTTAGAGAAAATCATTGGGGTGAGGGAAAAAATGCATGTAGACCAGGCCCAAGTAATCTTTTTAAAGGAAGTTGAGTGCTACCCTCGAGAGCAGCGCTGTGCCATGATCAAATGCTACACAAAACAACCTTGAAAAGTCAAGGCTTTTTATTTTCTAAAATAAATGGCTAGGAAAAAAGCCCATATAAATACTCTGAACATGGGGGATTTTAACTAATGGAGCTGGACGCCTTTGCTTCCTGTTGCATGAAATACACTTTCCTCTCTTGGGCCAAATGTCACAAAAAATGAAGGTCCTTTACTCAAGTGGCTGTGCCAGTATTCTTCCAATAAGTCCAAATAAGCCGACTCGTAACATTTATCAAGCATAATAGAGGTATTAGTTTCTAGCAGATAATATGGAAAAGAAGAGAAGAAGAAGGAAAACACAGTCACTGTGGTGTTTTATTTGCTTATAATTAATCAGTAGTCTATTTTTGAGTTTGGACTGCTGCGGCTTTACAGAGGCAGCTGGTTTTAAAAGAGAATCACAGTTTTTTTTTTAATTATACATTTAAACAGTAATTTAGAGTGGTTTGATGTAAAATGCTGCGTTCTAGAGAAACTTACAGAGGTAAGTAGACAACACTCTATAGACCTATATTACTGCAGATTCAACATACACTTTCAATACTTACTTGAAACCATGATAATGCCCTTTTCACTTGTTTTAAACATGGTTTGGAAGGTAACAGTGGATAGTTACCATATCAATTTATTAACACATCACTTGTGACCTTTTAACACTACAACTTGTCTTGTTAATTTTACGAGCACATAAGGCCCACGCAGATAAAATGAAGCAACAATATACCCTTGAAGTGCAGCATTCCATATACCATTACAAAATAAGTTTCACTCATTAACCGATTAGAAAGTGTTTATTCAATCGAATTATCAATTTAATTAGATTTGTTCAATATTACTAACAATGGTATTCTAGCATGATCAAGCATGCAGGAAAATAGACTAGAGTCAACAATAAGTGTAAGCAACATACATGCACCCAGCCATCCACAAGAAAACCTGGATCATCAGACCAAACCATCTTCTTCCATTGCTTCATGGTCCAGTTCTGATGCTCACGGCCCCATTGTAGGTGGTTGGCAGTGGACAAGGTTCAGTATGGTCACTCTGTGGCTACCTAACCCATACTCACCATGCTGAGATTCCAAGTGTGTTCTGACATTATCAGTATGGTTCACCGGTTGATAGATAATAACCACTGCACACAGAGAACACCCCACAAGATTTTAAGAAATGCTCTGACCCAGTCATCTAGCTGTCACAATTTGAATGTGTACTGGTTTGAAATCGGACCATTGTTTTCTAAACACATTTTACATAATGATCACATTGGAATTTATAGTAAATATTTCTGAAAGCAGACACTAGATTAGTGTGTGCTCCCTGTGGTCTAGCACAGCTATGCTTAATCTTTTCTCTGGGGGTTCCTTGTACTGCAAAGTTTGTAGGTTTTGCTGCCCTAACACATCTTTGCCTTCGAACAGATTTGGTAATTAGTTTATGAGAGCAGAATGTGAAGAACAGGGGCTTTTATCAATGCAAATAAACAGTGGTTTGGAAGTCCTTCTGCTCAGTAGTAATAACAGAAAACAGCAGCAACATTTGACCAGAGGCTACATATAGCTAGGCAGTCCAAAAACATGTTTACGATCCTATATGAGCAATCATTCCCTTTTCACTCATCCATTACACATAGCAATAAAGATCTATGGACAGTTCCTCTTAAAATTGTCTCAAAAGACAAACAGCACCATTCTTCTTTTGCCAGCATTAAAAAGATAACCTGTCACAGCATGTTATTTATCTCCATTGCTATAAGGTACAAGTCCATTGCTTCTGTGATCATGACACCAGATTATGCATTTTTAACCCAATCTTTTGCCATGGGTGGTTTTGCAAATGGAAGTCTTATCATAAACAGGCCAGTGTAAGACCAGCAATGCAAACATTTAGTTTGGATGAAGTCAAGAAGGCTGGGCAAATTGAAATCACACTCATGAAACAATTTTTATGTTTTTTTTTACTGTGAAGCTTCATTGCTAAACATTGCTTTAAATATCTCATCATTCCTGTTAATAAGCTTTGTTTTTTATCTATTACTATTTATCAGATTTTTTCCTAGTTCAGACTACATACTGGGAGACTAGGAGGCAGAGCTTCCTCACA
Source organism: Brycinus macrolepidotus (assembly GCA_037974445.1). Classification (NCBI taxonomy): domain Eukaryota; kingdom Metazoa; phylum Chordata; class Actinopteri; order Characiformes; family Alestidae; genus Brycinus; species Brycinus macrolepidotus. Next base: position 333,669 of record JBBPCZ010000023.1, on the reverse strand, counting down.
GGCTCGCCGGACTGAGCACGGGGCTCCTCCCTTGATGAGAGTCAGGTGAACGACATTAAGGGAGGAGCCAGGACTCTTTCAAACACGGGCTCTCCAGTAGTTGAGAGAGCAGCCAGAGGAAAAAGAGAACATCCAGCGATGAGAGAGAGAGAGACAGAGAGAGTGAGCGAGCGAGCCTGTGGTATTGTACAACCCTGAGTGGTGCTGGTTTTGTTTGTGCTTGTGAAGTGTAATGTATTTTGTTTCTCATTAAAGCGCCATTGTGCACCCACGCTGGTGCCTGTGTGTGTCTCTGGTTGTGTGTTTAGGCCTCTCAGCCTATGGGCCACGGGCTTTCCCCGGGCCACACACCACAATATATTATCACAATTTAAAGTAATACACAAATGCATTATAACGCACACTCTAATACCCTTGGACAAGGATCATTTTCTTGACATTTTTTAAGGTGAAAATAAGTATACACATCTTCTATAGGGAACAAAATTGGCAGCATGTTTTAGTGTCCAATTTCTGTTTATGTGCTAAATTTAAAATCAAAATAGCATAAAAGAAATAAAATGTATAACTTTTACAAAGACCTCATTTAATCTCTCCCTCCATGGAGTTCAGTTCAGCACAAGAACAGTAACTGTGCATTAAAATGTGCAGAACTGTGACCTATGTGGGGGATGTGTACTGATTTTCACTTATACTGAACATGTCATTTGACCTGGAGTGTGGCATGTGACAGTACTGGTTAGAATAGTTTCATACCAAAATAACCAAAATGGTACTGGCTGTTTTCAATAGGATAAGAAGTTCATAGTAAGTCCATGCTCAAAGATCTGTTATCATTTTTGATAACGTACCATATCTGTGGCATATACTGTGACCTAGTAAAATATTCTTACAGCACCTTCCAAGATGCAGTCAATGAACATCTGTTAATTTTATAAATCAAAGCAGATAAACAGCGCTAGTCTCTGCCACGCCCCCAACGGTCCGGTTCACCGGAGCTCTGAGCTAGGGATTCTCTGTCACACCCCCCGCCGTAATGGGATGTCCCGTCATGTGAGGTATGTGCGTTGCTCGGCAATGCACCTGCCTCCTGTCAGCCCTCGCGTTCTCCTTAGTAATTACCTGCTTTAGTTTTCCCCTTCTGTCTCCAGGTGTCTCGTTCTGTTTGTTAATTCAATGATTATTGTTTGTCCGTTGTGACTGGTCCTTGTGTTCATGTTTGTGCTTTAAGACCCCAGCCGATCCAGTAGTCGGCATGCGGTCCCCGACATGCAACCAACATCTGTCAGGCAAGCTCTCTCTCTCAACTATGGGTCTTTGTCTATGTTGCTCTTGTACACTGGCTGAGTGGACTGAGAAAGAAGTGTAGTCTCTTTGGGTGTAAGAGGTTCTACTCACCTAAGATATGCCAGTGGACTTTTGACTCGGTTCTTGTGTGTATTTCATGTTTCCTAATGTTAACCAGCGAGGCTGAAGCACCCGTAGGCTGGAACTACTCCTAAGTGGCTCTGCAGGGAGCAGAGCCTCAGACCCTTGTGCTCCTCATGGCTCCTGGACAGGAGAAAACCAAGTATCGGGACTGTATTAGTGGGACAGAGGTCCTATTCGGTGGTAAATGAGTCCCTTCACCATGACTCAGAGAGAGAGTCTTCGTGTGTTTCTGTTCTACCAAGCCCTTTGCCCTTCAGTGACAGTTTATGTGGCTTTTTGTGATTAAAGCGTGTTTAAGTTAAGTTTAACTCCTGCATCTGTGTCCTCCTTTCCTGAGCCGACATGACAGATGACCGCACCTTCCCCATGGACACAGCAGGAGTCCTGTTGCCCAGCTGGATCAGTTAACACGGGTAGTGATGGAACTGTTGCTTGATCAGCGTCGGGGGACGCCACCAGCTCCAGCTCTGGTACCTCCGCCAGTGGCTCCGAGCGCACCTGTTTGCTCCCCATCGATTCATCATGATTTGCTTCCAGAGAGGTATGGGGGAGATCCGTCTGGGTGCTGAAAGTTTGTCTTAGCGTGCGAACTGTACTTTTCAGAGTTTCCTGAGATGACTTCTATACAGAAAGTCTCGACGCTGATCCAGTGGCTCACAGGGTGTGCCCAGGACTGGGCAGCAGCCGTCTAGAGGAGTAACAGCACTGCTGTGAGAGATTATTCCATCTTTCTTCACCTCCGTGCGGTGTTCCAAAGAGGGCTCCACCCTGATCTTCAGACAGAACTGGCCTGCCGCGATGCGGACCTAAACCTCGACCAAGTAATTGCACTCAGTATCAAGTTGGACCAATACCTCCTTGCCAAACCAAAGCGGATCTCTCCTCTTTGGCTTCTCTTGACCAAACGACGCACAAGCCACCTCTGTTATTATTGCAGTGTAGGGGGACTCCAGCTGGTAACTTGTCAGGCAAAGGGAGTACAAAGGGAGCAGGTTCAACATGTATCATGTTATTAACAGTCTGTTCAGTTTTGTATCTCTATTGTTGTGCATGTTTCTAACCACAGTCTCTCCTTTTCTGCCCTCCAAGACTCTGGATCGGCTGGGAATTTTATTTCTCAGTCTCTCGTGACCTCACTGTCCTTTCCCATCGTGGATACGCCAGCCCCGATCACAGTGAGAGCCTTAGATGGGCGCCCAGGTAGTGGGGAGCCAGTGGATAAAATGACCTTGCCTGTGAACGTTTCGATTAACAATGCTCACCACGAAAAACTACAATTCCTCACATTAAAATGAGCTAACCCCTAGTTAGTATTGGCGCTACCATGACTTAAACAGCATAACCCATAAATTGATTGGCAAAATGCTGAGATTGTTGTGTGGTCCCCTTCATCCCAAAAAACCTGTCTAAAACCTAAACTCCACGCTCATGCTACCTCTTTTGAGAGTCCCCTAGCTCACCTAGGGGAGTATACCTAGCCAGTAACAGGACCTCGCTGAGGCCTTCAGCATATCTAAGGCTACCCCGTCTCCCTCCTCACTGACTGTGGGACTGTGTAATTGACCTCCTGCCGGGGGCGGTTCCACCTCGGTGTCATGTCTATCCATTGTCTGAGGTGGAGACCAAAGCGATGGAGGACTATGCCGCTGAGGCACTCCAGCAGGGGTTGATTAGCCGGTCCACGTCAACTGCATCGGCCAGCTTCTTTTTCATTGAGAAGAAGGATGGCGGGCTCAGGCCGTGTATAGATTACTGGGGGCTGAGTGCGGTCACAGTGAGATATCCACACCCTCTTCCACTTATCCCGTCGACCATTGAACAGCTCCGGGGATCAAGGATCTATACAAAGCTTGGTCTATGGAGCGCATATAACTTAGTGCGGATACGAGCAGGTGATGAGTGGAAAACTGCCTTTAGCACTACATCCGGCCATTGCCAATTATAATGTAATGGCATATGGATTAATAAATGCTCCGTCATTCTTCCAATCGTTCATGAATGATGTCTTCCGAGACATGTTAAATAGATTTTTGTTCGTCTACTTAGATGACATCTTAATCTATTCAAAGACCTTATCTGAACACATAATACATTTCCATAAGGTTCTTCGTCGCTTGCTCGCCCACAGACTTTATGCTAAAGCAGAGAAATGCGAGTTTCATGTTCGTGAGCTCTCTTTCCTCGGCTATTAGATTGGTCCGAAGGGAGTAGGTATGGATGAGAAGAAGGTGTCTGAGTGGCCAGAGCCCCAGTCAGTGAAAGAGTTACAGCGGTTCCTGGACTTCACCAATTTTTATCGCCGGTTTACCCGGGGGTTCAGTTCTGTGGCAGCACTGCTTACAGACCTATTAAGAGCCAAACTGAAAAAGATTCATTTCACCACCTCGCTGTGTGATGCATTTGCCAAGCTTAAGGGGTTGTTCACCACAGCCCCTATCTTGAAATTACCCAACCCAGCAAAGCCGTTTGTGGTAGAGGTAGACGCCTCCGAAATTGGTCTGGGAGCGGTTTGTCGCAGAGGCATGAAACCCCGGAGAAACTCCATCCGTGCACCTTCTTCTCGTGCAAGCTGACCGATGCAGAGTGCAACTATGACATCGGAAATCGCGAACTGCTTGTGGTGAAAGTGGCATTAGAGATGTGGCGTCATTGGTTGGAGAGGGCTTGACACCCATTTACCATGTTGACGGACCACCGTAACCTTGAGTATATCCAGCAGGCTAAGAGGTTAAACCCGCGACAGGCACACTGGGCTCTGTTTTTCACGTGCTTCAATTTTACGATCACGTATCGACCAGGAACCAAGAATGGTAAGGCGGACGCATAATCGCGGCGCTGTCCAATCTCAATAGGTAATACTGAGCCAGAACCAATTATCAGCTCTTATTGCTGCCACAATTGTGTGGGATATAGATTCAGAAATCGAACGTAGTTCATCTCATAACCCTATTCCCATGACGTGCCCTGCAGGAAAAATTTTCGTGACTGACCCACTTCATAGCCGCGTGATTGAGTGGGCTCACACTACACCTGCCACAGGACACCCTGGAGTCCAGAAAACTGTTGCACCGATTAACCGTAAATATTGGTGGCCAAACATCCGGGTGGACGTAGAACACGCCGTCCATTCATGTTCTGTTTGTATGGTCACCAAAGTACCTAGAGAGTTGCCTGCCAGGAAATTACTACCCCTGCCAGTTTCCCTGAGAATGTAGTCCCACATAGCCATGGACTTTGTCACGGATCTACCAAGCTCCAGGGGATACACTACCATCTTGGAGGTCATCGACCGGTTCTAAAAGGGTGTTTGGTTCGTCCCCTTCAGTTCGCTTTCACCGCCTGGGGTGTAGCAGAGGCCCTGTTCCAGTCTGTGTTCTGGTATTATGGCATCCCGGAGGACATCTTGTTTGACCTGGGGCCCCACTTCATATCAAGGGTTTGGGCAGCCTTCTTTAGGAAGTTGGGGTCCACAGTCAGCCATACCTCAGGTTACCACCCACAATCCAAGGGTCAGGCTGAGTGGTCAGTACAGGAACTCAGCAGGTTTCTCCAGGCTTACTGCCATAGCTGGCAGTACAACTGGGCAGAGTTTCTTGGCTGGGCGGAGTACGCCCAGAACTCTTTGCGCCACTCCGCTACTGGCCTAAGGCCCTTCGAATGTGAGCTGGAGCGTCAACCGCCGCTCTGTCCGTGGGACGCTGAGCCCACTGACCTGAGTGGTTCGGTGGTTCAAGGGACAAGCTGACCGGCACCAGAGGGAGGTGCCGGAGTACCAGACTCAGTATGGCTATCCGCACAGGACCTCCAGTTACAAGTATCAAGTAAGAAACTAGCACCATTATTCATTGGTCCAGTTCATTCATAATAGAAAAGGCAGTAAACCCTGTATCTGTACAGCTTAAGTTACCCCTTAAGCTGTACAGATGCATATTCATCCAGTGTTTCATGTTTCCCTCCTCAGGCCAGCAGTTCCGGGATCGCTGGATGAAGGGAAGGTGAATCCTGTGCTCCCCGCAGCGGTGGAAGTTGAGGGGGCCCCCACCTACTGAGTACAGGAGCTGGTGGACTGGGAGGGATATGGCCCTGAGGAGAAGATCTGGGTCCTGGCCAGGGACATTCTCAGTCAGGAGTTGATTCAGGAGTTCCACTGTGCCCGGTCGGAGTGCCTGGCCCCCCATCCTCGTGGACGCCCTACCAGTCAGAAATGGCGACCCGGGTCGCCCTGGGCGAGTGGCGGTGGTGCCTTCTTGCCTTCGGAGGCCGGTTCGAGGGGGGGTACTGTCACATCCGTGCTGCATCTGCCACGCCCCCAGTGGTCCAGTTCACCAGAGCTCTGAGCTGAAGATTTTTTGTCACGCCCCTCCGTCTGCGTAATGATATGTCCCGTCATGTGAGGTATGTGCATTGCTCGGCAACGCACCTGCCTCCTGTCAGCCCTCGTGTTCTCCCTAGTAATTACCTGCTTTAGTTTTCCCCTTCTGTCTCCAGGTGTCTCGTTCTGTTTGTTAATTCAATGATTATTGTTTGTCCATTGTGATTGGTCCTTGTGTTCATGTTTGTGCTTTAAGACCCCAGCTGATCCAGTAGTTGGCGTGCGGTCACTGACATGCAACCAACATCTGTTAGGCAAGCTTTCTCCCTTGCCTATGGGTCTTTGTCTATGTTGCTCTCGTACACTGGCTGAGCAGACTGAGAAGGAAGTGTGGTCTCTTTGGGTGTAAGAGGTTCTACTCACCTAAGATATGCCAGTGGACTTTTGACTCGGCTCTTGTGTGTATTTCATGTTTTCTAGTGTTAACCAGCGAGGCTGAAGCACACGTAGCCTGGAACTACTCCTAAGTGGCTCTGCAGGGAGCAGAGCCTCAGACCCTTGTGCTTCTCGTGGCTCCTGGATAGGAGCAATCCAAGTATCGGGACCATAACAGTGGAACAGAGGTCCTTTCTGGTGCTGAACGGGTCCCTTCACCGTGACTCAGAGAGAGAGTCTTTGTGTGTTTCTGTTCTACCAAGTCCTTTGCCCTTCAGTGACTGTTAACGTGCCTTTTTGTGATTAAAGCCTGTTTAAGTTCGGTTTAACTCTTGCATCTGTGTGCTCCTTTCCTGAGCTGACATGACATTAATGGAGTGGCAACTAAGTGATTATACACGTGTGCAATCTTTAAAGGCACCGGATGTCTCACACAGTGACTCAGTGTGATTCAGTTATAAAAACACAATGATGAAGCTGTCTACTTTTTACTTCTTCATCCATTTGTGCTTTCATACGTAATGAACCCATCATACAATAGGTGATGCCCACATTTCTGACATCTACACAATAAGTCAGGCCAGATGTGAAAGTTTAAAAGATCAAGCCATGAATTACAATAAAATGGAACATTTGGTGAAGGCCCAATGCATAGCAATCAGGTGGCCTGGGTGGAATTATAAATTATTCTTCTGAACAGTTTTTATCAGACATTTCACATTTCCCAAGATGCCATATCGAAGTGTCACCAAATGTCTTTTTCACAAAAAAGCTAAAAGTAAAAGCTAAAAGTAGTACTGTAAAAAGAAAAGTACTGGTTGAAGTTACGATATTATTTACACACTTGTTATCCACACACAAATGGCATATGGTAACTTTTCTCTATTGAATCACAAAGTGCTGTCGTTATGGTTATATCTGCACCATTTGAGTGGTATTGCTGGATTAGGGCCTATCCTGCTGCTCCATGTGTGGCAACAGATATTTGTACATACAGCTAAAAACACTCTTTCCTCAGAAGCATCTGTTCATTTTAAGTGCTGCACATTAATGAAGGGATGTATTTTATCAGGTTACTCAAGTACTGATGCCACAGCTCACAGTCATCGTAAACTGTGAACAGAGCAGCCCTAGTAGCTGCTCAGCTCCTCCTGACATTCTACCCTGCCCCTCAAAAGAGTACCCTGCCCCTTTGCAAGGTAGTGGTGTACCAGCACCCAAGACTAGTAACCACTAAGTAAATGAAACCAGAAGTCAATCAGATGCTGTGTGTGGCATCAGTACAGAAGATTCAGAATTCAGAAAAATATTTTTTTTAACAGCTGTCCTGAAAAGCATTTTAAAAGTATGTCCAGAGCTGTCTGTGTGATTAAATCATAATGAACTTGAATAAAAATGTCCTCTGATAAGTCAGCTAATTTAATCCTGCTCACTTACCCATGACTCGTAATCTCTCGGCCCCCACCACCACCTCATGGTCATCTGCGGAGAACAGCAGCTTGCCCGTGCTTGACTTCACCTCAAGCATCTTGCCCCGTGCGTGAACTCCGTGGGAACCTGCAGCGAGAAGCTTTTTTTAATTGTGTTCCAGTGTTTATCTGTGAAATATTCAAATCCCCAATCACATGTTTCACATTCTGTGACTCAGAAAGAGAGATAATGCAAGACGTTCATCCTTGATTGCAGCAAGTTCATAGGAGGAAGGGCAGGGCGGGGGTGGGGGGGGGAGATTCTAACTACAATGAGTGGCCAGTTTATCAGAAACACCTACCATAGGTTTACGAAACCTATCTGCTGCACAGTGTACCAGCTGCCCTATATATCGTCCATCGTTAGTCAGTTTTTGACCTCCTGACCATCGGATCACTTGATGTAAACCATTCTCAGCATTGTAACAGGAGTGACACTGGCACAGTAGCAGCATTAGAGAGTGTGTGTGTGTGTGTGTGTGTCATTGCTGCAAGTGTTGTGTTGCTGGGGTTTTTCCTAAAGTTATTTTAATTGTTTGTTTTTTCTAATATTAGCATAGATGGGCGTGGCAAAACTGGTGTTGGTAGGACAGGTGCGAATGCATTGGTTTTAGTGAATTCAAAGGAACAATAAATTAAAAATGTACTGTTTCTGCTGCTTATTTTCCATACATGGGCTGTCTGGATGGTGGGTATGAGCTGATGTTGTAATGGTAATATTTGTTTATTTTAGTTTTTTGAGCATTGTGTATTATTGGTGGATTAATACACTGCTGCTCCTTGTGTGTACCAGTAGCTTCACTTTATTAGTCATTAAATATGAATTATCCTGTGATCAGTCTGTGACAGCCTTATGCCACTGTCAACAAAAAAGTTACAGCTTAGCTTTAAATTAATCCACTGGACTTTTTTGATTGTCTCAGACTTTCTTTTGATTTCTTTGATTTCTTATTTTCTTATACTGTCTTGTCCTGGTCTCAGCCAATGGTCTTGCCACATTTATTCCCTGGTCGTGACCAAGACCACTTACAGTTATTCATATGGTTGTATTTTATGGGCACAGATTTCAACAATAATTGCTAGGCTTTTTCTAGGGGTTAATATAAAGTCACATTAATATTTCCTCTAAAGGGCTACACTTTCCTCTGAGGTTTATGCTTGTAACACTCCTGTTCTGTCCCAGAATTTAATTGTTCATAAAACAGTTAGTATATAAAATAGCACATACAATAGTGCATAAAATATCAATCAAAACAGTGTGTAAAAAAAGCAAATGCATTTTTTAATGTTAAATAATCGAGCTACCCAGCCATATATTTCACTCATAACCCTCAAAAACAGTGGTTGTGTGAAAAATAAAGTGGAGAGTAATATGAAAGTAATACTTGATTTGTACACTTTTATTTGAACAGGCAGAGCTTTATTGTTAATGACTTAAATGAAATGAAAGGATTTTGCTCGATCTTAAAGATTAAAGTTGATCTTTACTATTCTTGTCTTCATCTAGTCATATACTTGTCAAGTATCAAGCTGTTCTTAACTCCAGCCTTTATTTATTCATTTTTTTTAACCATGTTAGGTTCACTAATACGTTGCGAGAGGTTCAGCACCTGAAAAAGCCCAACCAAGAGCAGTTCTGTGGTCAGAAACAGATAGCTGATGAAGGGTTAAAGAATAACGCCCCAAATTGTTCATAGCAGACTCGACATAATTTATTCTGAAAACCCAGGTTTAGTATTCAGTGACTGAAACACTTGTCCCTGATGGACTACATTTTTTCATTTGGGACTTGTGTACCTTTTTTAACATGACATTAAAATTGCAACCACTTAACTGGTCTATTTCAGGCTAAATTACTTTTCATTGATACACACCCCCACTTTTGCGCTATTAACCAGGACTACATAATACATGCACCCATGCACTTGCAATTACAGAGCACTAATACTCTGTAATTAATACGTCTGTGGCAATAGTTATGAGCTGTGATCCCACGAGAGATGAGAGCAAAGCTCCATCCAAGAACTCCTTCTTTATTAAACAGCAATATTGCCATCTGTCCCATAAAATCTAACATTTGCTGCATGACTTCATTTCTTCTCTTTTAAAAGACTGGCCCAAATTGCCTGCCTTAGGCCAGTATATAGCACTTAATTTACTTGATTTCTTGTCCTCCAGGTTCAAAGTGCGTGTGGCAGCTGCAGATCCTCTACACTCTTAAAAATAAAGGTACCCCAAAAGGTTCTTTGGAGCAATGCCATCGAAGAATCCAAAACCCCAGAGAACCATATAATGGGTGGTTCTTAAAAAAAATAATACAGTAAAGTATTTTTTAGTCCAGATGAACACTATTTAATTCTGAGGTCAATTACGTGTGAACATCTACCTCATGACTGCCTATGTGATGTAAGGTAAGTTAATTCAATGACCACCTACCTGCAATTAATTGTGAGACCAGCTGTTTCTTCCCATTGAGGATGTTGACAGAGACATTTTTTGATGATTGGAGGAACAGTGGACTACCCTGTTTAAAACAGGAAGAAGCCAGATGAATCAACCATTCATCATCATCTCAAACTCATCAGAGCACACATGTTGCGTCCACTAAGAGCGGCTTTTATTTCATCAATTACAAAAAGTAATTCTGTTTTTTGTTTTTGATGAAAGTAGATTTTTCCAACATCATTCTTGACTAGTACTTACTGAAGGCCAAATTTAATTAATTTTCACTGCACGGTTCTGTATTTGGGCCTAAACTTCAGTTTCTCATTCTTATATCCACATAGTTCATATTTTAGTGTAAAGTTTGCCCTGTGGTGTCCTTGTCCTTGTCTGTTCCTTGTTGTTTATGTTTTACATGTGCCTGGCCCATGTGCTGCTGTTATTGTTTTGGTTCTTATCTCTGCCCTAGCCCCGCCTCTCTGTGAGTATGTTCAAGTGTGTAGTTTGTGACCCTGCCTAATACTCAGGTGTTCCTAACATCTCTTTACGCCTGTTTCATGTTTTGCTACTCACATCTACATCCTGCTCCAATACTCCTCTACTCCCGGTATTTAGTTAACAAATTAGTATTTGTAGTATTTGTGGTTATATTTAGTGAATAATAAGAATGCAGACCAAACAGTTAAAAGCACAACTCCTGTGTTATTTATTATTTATATCATTGATGGTCTATATGTAAGTCATAACTTCATAATAAAATGAAAATGTATAATTATCCTAGCATTCACCACGATCACACTGAAAAGAGTTTACAATTTCAATGCAATACTCTGTAATACAATATTTATTCCATGCTATGGTATGAACAACAATTGATATCAGAAAAAAAAAAATTAAAAAATGATGTGCTGTCTGTGTGAAAAATGTACTGGAAAAACAGGCGCTTCGGTAATAAAAATTCACAGTCTGAGAGCATGAGCCTGAGCCATCTGCGTGCGCCTGAAATGAATGTATTTTCTGCAGTTCATTGATTTTTCTTGATTTTGAGAACAATATTTCATGCTCTGGTTGACTGCCTCATTACAGACGGTCTCCTATGTTAAAAACATGAGATATCTCCATAAATTATACATGGCGGTGTCTTGCTCTGGTTTCACTCAAGTGTTAAACACTTCCTTAGTTGGTGCAGGAGATCATTGTGAGAACATCTGGTTTTCAGGGAAATGAGGTCACAACCAGAGAAACATGTCTAATGAGACCCGGGTTAGATTTGCAATGGAGGGAGCTAATTAGGTGAATTAAACCCATTTCAGATGCATACTGCAGTTGTAAGCTGTATGAGACACAGATAATGGAATAAAGTACTTGGAGGGGAAAGGGGGGTATAGCACTTGAAGCTTGATTAAATTTCATGTCAGAGAACCTTTTATGAGGCAAATCAAAGAGTTAGTGCAGTTAACTGTTTTAATGGAATTCTAGAATTAGTTAGGTTTGCATGTGGTGGTGGTGGTGGTGGTGTGTGTGTGTGTGTGTGTGCGCGTGTGCACATCTGTGGGTTGTTGGGGGAGGGTTGTTGGTGGGTGGGCAGTATATCACATGAGCTCTACTTACACTAACACGAGATGTTTTTACTCTGACTATTCTTTCACTCTCAAACCATAATTAAAACAAACCGATCCTACAAATATGAACTTTCATGCTAATTCTGCTCATTTATTACACTAGAACAGAATACATGATATCTGTGAATCATTTGCATTATTCACTTAGCATTACTTATACTAAGGCAAAATGTCATTACATTGAATTTTATTCTTAAATCATAATAAAAACAAAATGGTTCTTCCAGATTGGGCTATATTGACTAATTTCCAATTCTATGGGGTATTTTCCTCCCAGCCCAGAATAAATATCTATGAAAAAAGTGCTTTTAATTACACTGATGTAAAATTTTTATTTCCTGACAAAATTTTCACTTTCACTAACTTACACAAACAGTTAAATCAAAATAATTATACAAATATAGGCTAGTTTTGTCCATTTCCTTACTGGATACATTTGCCACAGTCCAGGAAACTCAACAAAACAGAATTCTATACAAGCCAGAAACTTTACATACTAATTCGATATAAATGTATAAATATGAGTCATATTTAAAAGTGTCCTAGGGGAGGTGTTTACACTGGGCGAGGGCCAGATCGCTACAGGTGTTAAATTATGAATAGCTGTAGCTAGGGATCTATTGCATAAATCATGTTTTCATGACTGTAACATGTCAGGCTCTGGGAGAAATCCTTGCCAGGAATATTTAAACTGCTCAGGGCATCGATGCAAACCTAACCCCAGACAATGTAACAGAACTCAGGTAAACTTGTTCCTTGTTAGCTTTCCACCTTATTTCCCCACCATTTAGAGCCTAATTGACTGTCAGGGTGATTCAAAGTACCACATAAGGCTTATTTTTGTTTTTTGTAGTGTTTAACATTTTGTCAAAATGTCCAAAGATACCAAGGGTAAATAAGAGGCTTACAGAGGCCATCTTTCCCCAAACCCAGTACACAGTTCTTTCTAATCTCGGTTGTCCATTGCTATTCTGCACACTCCTTCTGTCTATTCCGAGCCTTTACTGGCTCTCAGTCTCTGTGTTTCGCTAGTGTTAGACAGATGAGATAAGGCCTGCACCCCACGCATTATCAAGTCATCCATCCGCCTCATGCTCAGTGATATTATTACAGCTGGCCAGGGTGTGAGTGAGTTAGTATCTGGCAGCCGTGGAGGCTGTGGTGATGTGTACTCACTGGTCTGGACTGGATTTCTTTGGCATACAGCGGCTGGAGGAACTCTGAGTCGCCCTCTAGTTTGAGCCCTCTCTCTGTGATTCGCAAGTGACCCATGCCATCCTAAAGACGGAGAGAGAGAGAGAGAGAGGGAGAGAGACAGAAAGAGATGCAATGATCAGTGCAAAGTTCTTTCTGTTATATTTGAAATCCATTCATACTAAGGAATAGTAAATTTTCCCTAGTATTGAATAGTAATGGCTCATTTATTGATATTAATATTAAAAATATTGTTTCATGTAACAAGAAATCTCAAATTTCACCATTTGATTCAATTAGATCATTTTGAAATGATTTGGAATTATTTTCCATAATACAATGCAATGATACAAATGTATAATCCAAATGTGATTAGAGAAACTATTTGCACAGTAGTGGAAACTGGACCACAAGACCATACATCAGCAGCAGAAAATAACAGGAACAATACTTTTTTTTACGTTTTTATGATAATTTATTCTGGAAATGTTTTAAAAACATTCTAAAATAATATTCCAAAAAAGAAGATTGATCAGGGTGCATTAACCCTATTAGCACTGAAAGTCTTACTGGCTTTGTCTTTCAAACACAGGAGGTGCATTTTATTGTTTTATTAAATCCAAGTAAACCTGAGTGGTGTATTCCTTTTCATATTTTTTCTTGTTCAAAAAATGAACATTCAGCTTAGCTCGGTCAAATTCTTTAGACATAAATGACATAGACATAAACATAAACATAAACATAGACATAAAAGATAAATGCAACAACAGAACCGAGAAACTAATGAACAGAATAAATGGCAGAAACAGTACCTTTTTCAGGTTAATGGTATTTATAGTCCTACATATTACAATGAATTTACACTAAGGTCAGTAAATACAGACAAGAAGTTGATTTTCAGGTTCCAAGAATGTGACTGGAATGCTTAGTCACCATTGCTAAAGTATCACATTGCTTTGCTTTGCTTTCAGTGAAAGGAAATAACATATGAAATTGCTTGTTGAGAATAACTGAACTTCGCACAGTAGTGAAGAGTATTAGTGCATATCACAACACTAAGCACTCTAAGCGCACTAAGAGCAAAACCATTTTAAAAACCAACTGGTGCCAGCTGGAGGGAACGAGGTGTGACTGAAAACAATCGAAAAGTGATCTCTGATTCTGACTGGCTAAAAGACAAAGCAGAACAATTAACCAGAAGATAAAAGCCATGTTTGATATTAGAGCAGTTATAGCCCATTATACAAGCTACAAGAACCAGCTCTTTGTTTAGGGCAAGCTTTGATCCACTCTTCGGAAAAGATGAACCAAATACAGATCAAGACCTCAGAATCCCATAGGACTTCAATGGTTTAATCTGCCCATGCCAAGTTTTCTCACACATATTTTCACACTGGAGCTACGAGACTAATGTAACTAACACCTCACTAATTTGCATAATGTAAACTGCCTGTCTACCAAGCTGAGTTGTTAAATATCACATACAGGGAAAGTATTCAGACACCTTTGAATTTGTTATTTATTATATTTCCGGTGCATACATACACACTTTTTTACACACACAATGTCTTATGACTTTGTCTTATGACCCTTATTCATTCATAAACAAAGATAAAACTAAACTCATATACATTCAAATGCATTCATAGACATTAATATGTAAAAAATATTTTAAACTTTACATATATAGTATATTTTAACATAGTGTCTGAATTTTTTGTAAGACTCTCATTAAAAATATATTTTATCTTTGTTTATTTTTTGAACAAATGTACAAATTCAGAAGATATTACTTGGGGAGACTGACAAACAAAAGGATACGAATGCTGAACGTCTCCCTCTTTGAAAGTGTATCTATGTTTACAACACAGTGTGACAAAAATCTGTCCGAACATTTGTCCTCTTTCAAAGATATGTGACATACAGTGTTTGATGATTTAAACATGTAGTTTGTACATATTTAACGACCGTTGTGTATTCTCATGTGCTTCTTAGTCACATTAACTTTGTAGGTCTTGCAAAAAAGACAAGCACATTTCAAACACCAAACGTGGCACAGCTGACTGACTACATTTGGGTTAAAAGTTAAAATGTTTGGTGAATCTATTGCTTTGAATATAAAACACAAAAAATGTAGGCTGCCTTGAATATGTAGCTTTCCACAGGAGCAGTCAGCCATTCCCGGCATTATACTCATGTTGGATGTACTGTAGGCCCGTGTTTTGAAGTCAGAAACCTCTGGAGCACAGATAATCTTTGGCCATGGCATGCCCCTTCTTGTCAGCCGATCTGGCTCTGACTGACTGTCTTTTCAACATCAGATGGAGCACTGAATATGAATCAAAGCACCAGATTGACCCACGTCCTCTTTCCAGCATATGTCCCTGCAAACGTAGTGGTCAGAGGGCCAGACCTTCTGCCAGAATTTTTGTAACTGGGGCACAGCATCACCCTGGCACTTGTCTGCATGGCACACAATTGCATGGCAGTATATTGCCTACATTCTGAAGCTGCTGTGAGCGAAGACAGTGTGTAACTATGTGCTGCTTTTATGTGTCTGGGTATGTGGCTAGGGAACCAGCAGAGATTGTGATAGTGCTATGTGGTGTCTGGGGAATTTATTGTGTGTGTGTGAGCCATTCCCTCTTTGAGCGTTCAGCGCAAGTGAATGACGAAGCTGTGAGGGAGGCTGGAAGAAAACCCCTGTGAATCGGTCGGGGCTTTTTTGGGGGGAGGGGGGGCAAGTGAGAGCGAGAGACATGCAAGAGTACCAGAAATCTTTCCAAGCATCTTCTGAATCTAAAAACAAGCAGAATGGAGAGACTGCAGGAGAGGAGCAGAAAGAAGATGAGAAGAAAGAATGAAGTGGCGTGCAATGAATAATTCACAGTGGCATGCGGGCGGCTGACAGAGAGGGCCGGAAACTCTCAGGTGTGTCTGAGTCAAAGCTCCATGCCACAGTTTACGCAGCATCAAGGAGTAAATTGATTTCCACTCACCACATCTCCAGCACCACTGTCACAGCATGGGGAGGTCTGATATTTATTGCGAGCAGTTGAGTGTGTGTGTCTGACTGGGCATGTGTGTTTGCGAGCAAGTGGATAGTGAAGGTGAAAGGGGATGGTGAAGAGTTTGCCACCATGAGGTGTTTTTTGAAATAAAGCTTGATTAGAGCTAAACCAGCTAGGCCATTAATGTCAAAACTCAAATAAGCCCAAAGAAAAAACCATTGTAAATCCCAATTTCTGCTGCGCTTATTGAGTTTCTAATAGTATGTTAGTTCTAAAATTACATATTAAAATTAACATTAATATTAAGATTTTCAATATTAATCTTGTAAATATTGTATGTATGCAACACTTATATAGTGACTCCTTCAGTAAAGATCCCTGGCATAGAGCTGCTTTCACTGTTTTCCTTTTCTAACAGCTTGCATTCAGTTAAGTAGAGTAATGTAAAGACTGCCTGAAGGCTTAGAATGGTGCTTTTACTCATTAAACTGCTCTCATTGTGAATCAAAATGAGATCCAGGAATTTCTCTGTAGTTTCCAAATTGTGCTTGTGGTTGATCTAACATGTGAGGTCCTCAATCCAGCTCCTGGAGACCTAACCACTGAGAGTTCTAGCTGATAGAACCATTAGCATTTCAAGAATTTTAATGAAGGATTTTGTTGTATATTGAAATTCCAAAACAGATTTCTAGACATACCATTTCCCAGTCCATTCAGTTCATATATGGAAACTAAGCTGCAAAACCAGTTTGTTTTAAATTCATCACATGCACATAACATTTACAGAATTTAGCAGACATTTTTATCCTCCACAGCTTAGTTGAAAACATCCCTATGCTAGTGCAAACAGGCTAGAGTACAAAAATACACTGTCAGAAACATGAGTCAGTGCTGCTACCTAGATAGAAATATATACAACACAGTAAATTACAGAACCATTATTTTAATTAAGTGCAAGATTGGTGAATCTGTGTGAGACATCAGTTATGGAATTATAGAAAGTTATAGACAAAATTTTTGTCACCCAAGGGAGGGATACGCCTTATTGATGCCCACTCACACCCCTCCTCTGTTTCCACTTCAGGCAGTTTCATATGTTGAGAAATGCCCCTGGTTGCAAGTGTTAGTGGCAAATGGAATTAGGAACATTATTAAAGACCTTAATTTATTTTTACATTAAAACCTTTACTGTTTGCCTGCACAGTCTCTCTGGCAGCATCTCCCACGTCCAGTCACAGTATAGAAAGAGAGGAAAAGCTCTAAAAGCCCAGTTTTGTTGGTGTGAAGCTAGTACTGTCTGTTCTCTTATTATTGCAATAAGCAACAAGAAGCCACACATTACAGTAATTTAATCGTGGCTAAGGGTTATTTTTAGGAATGATGCTCAAATTGCACTTACTGAAAGTCAGGCACAGCTAAAAAGACTTTGATGTCTGTGAAGCAGGGCTGTGGCAAATGACAAATAACATAAAATTTGCCCTAATTATGTTAGGACCAACTCGACATCAGCTTCTTGCAACAGGCCCACCACTACAACAGAGGAAACGGAAAATAGGAAGAATATTTAAAGGAAAATCATCAACATTGTTCTTCTTGTGAGTTAGACAGTTAAAAGCAAGTTCAAGTAGGAGCCTACAGCTAAAGTCATAAAAAGTTTAAGACAATACACTGACAGTCCCTTTAAACGTTTCACTGTTTCTCACTGCCAACAAGTAAATGTATCATTGCAGCCTTCAAAAGTGTCTGGGTACCTGAAAGGATTTCCTGATGAAGATTTCAGTGAGCTTCACAGTTTATTATATCTCAAATGTAGTGCAGTACAGAACAGAGGTTATATCTGTCTACATATCTGTCTTAAAGGCTAATCATCATTCTTAATAATAAGAGGTAATAAGAGTTAGATATGATTTGGTAAACATGAATTAGGACTGTTTTTATCACACACACATCATAAATAGACTTATGGAGGAAAAAAATAAAATACCAGAAATGTACAGCATATAAGCCTTTAAAGAATCTGACACTTGGGAAACGTGGCACAAAAAAATAGTGAATTTTCCACCAGCTCTCCCATGGCAGTTTGAGCGAAGGCCCAGCATGCACAGAAATTCATATGATACCTATTGTATGTGCACCCCCTTTGCTTCAAGCCATAAATCTCAGAGGCAGAATCCCCGCCATGTTTTGAAGAGTAAGGGGCATATGTGGCAACCAAAAACAAACCTTGTCAACAACTGTGCAGGCTGTGAAAAGCCAAGATCATGTGTGCCTCCATTTGCATTGTGGGTATGTGGCATCCTCCTCCTCATTCTCTGTCTCCACGCTCAACGTGCTATGTACATGCAAAAAAGGAGTGCTGACCCAGAACGGATGGCCACTCATTAAGCTACAGGGGCACGAGTTAGAGTGGAATCTTACCGTGAAATTCCCGGATTCATAAATGTCGGTGTCAGTGGGGTTGTTTTTCTGAAGCAGTGTGGGCCCTTGCTACATGGGGAGAAATCATCTTGCCTCAGTAATTTGAGGAAATGTTTTGACCCAGCATCAGTAGAGAAAAGCAAAAGGCAATTAGTCTTGTAGGTCTCTTTTTGGACAGCCACAAAAAGGACATTCTGTCCTAACAACACATTTGCGCATCCTCAGTGCTAATTTAAGTGTAAACAGGGGCATTATCAGAGGAGAAGATGCGTGAGAAATATTAATGGGATACTGCTCGACTGTGTTACAGGCTCAAACTTTAATAAAGAGAGTCTATTGGCTTTTTGTTAAAGGCAGAACTGGGGGAAAAAATCCCAAGATCAAAAGTAAGGCATATAAGATCTAAATAAGGTATAATAGGACGTCTAGTGACTGTGGCATCTTGTTTATATCCTATGTGTCTCGCTTTTGATATGAAATGGAGGAATGCTCAAACGGATGACTACTTATCATAAAGGGATCATTTTCTTTTTAATGAAAGAGGTAAAGGGATGATTAAGCCTAGGCACATGGTTTCTCTCATAGGAGCCACTGATGTTTTTGCCAGAATGGATTTGGTCTGATGCTCGGGCACTAAGATTACGAGGCAGCATTCAAATTTAGCCAGGGATTACAAAATTAATTAGCATACCAATGTCTCAAAATCCCCCTCCATGTAATCTATCAGTGAGTGAGGTTATGATTATAAATAATGCAAAAGCGTGGTTTATCACTTAACTGAGAAAACCGCCCATGGTACATTGCGACTGCAGAGGATTTGGCAGAGTTTCAGAGAAGAGCAGCAAAGAAAAAAAAGTTTTCACCTAAAACTTTCTTTATAATGATCAACCAGAAGATGTGAGATCATGATGTATGGTAGTGAATGTTGTGTACCAATTTCCTTTCAGGTTAGTTAGTGCAGTACAAACAAAGCCATTTTTAAGAATGTATTGTTGAAAATAAACATGCTGCTCTATGAGGAATATGCATAAAAACCTTTGACAAGAATTTGAAGATAACTGCTTTAAAAACAGCAGTTTCAACTTTTGGAATGGTTGCTTGCATCTTGCTGCGGACTAATAAGTAAAGAGAGAGACAGAGAGAGAAAAAAAAATCCCAGCACCCCCTGGCTTAAAGTAACGAGCTTGAAAAAACACAGGAAGCTGATTTCACCTGGGCTTCGCAGGTGAGTACACATACCACAGCTGTTTGTGTGTGTGTGTGTGTGTGTGTGTGTGTGTGTGTGGGTGTGTGTGTGTGTGTGTGTGTGTGTGTGTGCGAGTGAGTGTGCCCATGCAGATGGCTATCATTAGAATTGCATTTCACTTTTCGGGCTGTGTGATTCTCTGGATCTCATCTCTCAGTGGATGGTGCTGCAAGTCAATCCATCATGCCAACCGTGGCTTCAATTGGCAGTGCAGTGGAAGAAGGAGGTATGGAGAGTAGTGAGTAAGCAAAGTAGGAGAGATGGAAAGGCATCCATCGTGTTTAATTAGCCAGGTGAATAAACACGAGAGAGCTGCTCACGCTTGAGCTGACCCAAATAGACGAGCTGGCCTTCGTTACAGTTTGCCTTCACCAGCCATCACTGTCAGTACGTATGGATTTCCTATTAAGTTCATATCAGTTTGGACCATGCTGAACAGTCCCGGGTCTCCTATAGGACTGCTGAGCTGAACAGACTCTGAACAGTGATTGATATGTGCATGGTGAATCTAGTCAATGTGGACATACTGCATCTGCCAGAATAATCGCAGATGTTAGTAGAGGTCAAACTGTGCCAAGTACATGTCAACAACAATGAGATGTTTCAAATACTATGAAAACTAAAATTCTTAAACTAAAATGCACTGAATATTATAGGTTGGCCTCTTTAAGGCAAAGTGAAGGCTTTCTTTATAGACTTGCTTATGAAGACATTTACATTTACATTTGCATTTACAGAATTTGGCAGATGCTCTTATCCAGAGCAATGTACATCTGTTCTTTGTAGCCCAACAAAACATGTCCCTAATACTAGTAGGCCAAGGCTTAAAATTAAGAGCTGTTAGAATTCTACCAGAGATTAAGTTAGTCCTCCACCAGGGACCTATCAGATCACACACACAGAAGACAGTTTTTTGTGAAGTTTGTGTTAGTTAAATTAGTTTATGACATGAATATGTAGTTGTTATAAGTGTTCAGTGAAGAGGTGTGTCTTCAGAAGCCGACTGAAGGCAGTGAAGGTCTCAGCAATTCCAACAATCAGTGGAAGTTCGTTCCACTACTTCAGTGCCAAAGCTGAGAAAACACTTGATGTGCTTCTTCGACCTTTGACCCATGGTCTGATCAGTCCTGATAGGTATGATGGAGCTGGACCATTCTTGGCTTTGTAGACGAGCATTAGATTTTCAAGTCCAATGCAAGCAGTCACAGGAAGCCAGTGAAGGGCTTGCAGTAGTGGGGTGTTGTGTAAAAATTCTGGTGTATTGAAAACCAGACATGTTGCTGCTTTCTGGACCATCTGCAGATGTCATGTCTTGTGGTCTTTAGAGGAAGGCCAACCAGCAGCGAGTTACAGTCCAGTCTTGAGATGGTTGGACGGGTATCTGAGTGGTGTCAGTGGTGAGAAATTAATGAATTATCCTGATGTTAGAAAGAAGGTTCATCTAAGAGAACACCTAGATTTCATGCTTTTGGTGTGGGAGTGATGATCAGGTCAGGATTTGGGGATGCATACCCTAAGATATACAGAAGTTCTGTTTTGCTAGGATTTAACTTCATTTGATGCACCATCATCCAAGAGGAAATGTCATTCAGACATGCAGAGATTCAGGCTGAGATCTGAGAGTTACCTGGAGGAAAGAAGAGGATGAGATGGGTTTTGTCAACATAACAGTGGTAGGACAACCCATGTGAAGGTACAGTATCACCAAGAGAGCGTGTGTATAAGAAAAAGAAGAGGGGACCAAGCACTGAGCCTTGGGGAACACCATTGGTAAATCTTCATGGGGTAGACATAGATCCTTTCCATGATACTTAGTAACTGTGACCCCCAAGGTAGGACAGAAACCTTAGCCAAGTATAGATATAGATAGATAGATATGCCTTTATTGTCATTGTACTGAAGCAGGATGCTATTCATACAACGAAATTGTAGGGGCTACTTAACAGTGCAAACAAGTACAGACAGTGAACATAGTGCAGACAGTAAACAGTGCAGACAGTAGACATAGTACAGACAATAAACATAGTATGGACAGCAAACATAAAGTTGCGTACAGACAATCATGACGCACAATATTAACAAGTCAAGTAAGGGTTAGAAAAGTAATTGCACTTATTGAAATGAAAAACAATTGCACTTATGTGTGTGTATATACCTATATATGTATATATAAGCACTATACAAAAATAAATAAATAAATGCATATATATATATATATATATAACCAGTGATTCCAAGTTTGGTGAGTGAAGCCAGGAGGATCTGAGGTGTGGGTGATAGGATTGGATCAAGTGGTGATGTGGTAGAGTTGAAGAACATCTTCCATGGTAAGTAAGGTAAAGCAGGTAAGTGGAGGGTGGACGGTAGGTTGAGAGTGGGAGAGAGGGGTGATGACTGCAGAGAAAGAGCATCTGACCTTGTCAATTTTTTCATCAAAGAATGTGGCAAAGTCCTCCAAGGAGATGGAAGGTGCAGGGGTGCAGGAGGTTTAAGAAATTTCGCAAAGAAAATGTGGCAAAGAGTTTGCAAGAGTTGGATGCAGATTCTTTTAGCTTGGCTTTGAAGAAGGAAGACTTGGCAGCAGATATCTCAGTCATTGAAAGTCAGGGATCCCACAGGTATGCAGCTTGTCATTTGGGAGGTTGAAATCACCAAGAAGAATGAGTGGAGAGTCGTCATCTGTGAATGAACTAAAGAGAACATCTAGTTCTTCAATGAAGGTTCCTACTGTCCCAGGGGGACAATATACATCAATGATATAGAGCTTGGTGGGATGAGAGTGACGCAATGAAATTCAAAAAACAAAATACTGAGGCGTGAACAGGAGAGAGATGTGAACAAAAACACAAAGAGCAAAGTTGGGTCTTAGCTTTGTTAGAAAGAATACAAGTCCAGGGGTAGATACGGTATACCACTACAGATGCTGTTTGACACTGTCTGTAGTGGAATACGTGGTTCTATATATAGTATCTGCCTAGCAATTCACTGCCAGTCAACTCAGACTAGTTAAAAGCAGTTGAAGCAATACGCTAAGCTAACTAGCAACAAGCTAGCTAACTCAAGGTGGCTAAGTCCACAGCAAGGTAGACACTTAGAAGACAGGAAGCATCTTCAAGCAAACTAAACTTACCAGTTGAAGACAACTTAAGTACTCTACAGAGCACAACTGACTGGGACCTTTAAAGACCTTTAACCGGTCTAAGTCTAGAGATATTGTCATTCTATGCAATCAGTATACTGTACTTTACACAATTATTTTTAAGTAACATGCATATAGTTAATACTTTGTTGCTTGAAACCATAGCCAACTAAAAGCTACTGATCTATTTTGATAGGCAGATGAATTGATGGTGAATATTATTATTAATAAATTGTCACCTTTCACTGTTTGTTCAATCAACATAAATTCATGGAGCTTCAGAGCTGTTCTCTCTGCACCTGTGCCTAGTCTTTGTGGTCTTCCCCAGATTGATGAGAAAGCTTTTGGACTTTGAGTGGCAGACCTGTCTACAAGCTATAGTGTCCTGCCACTATTTGGACCTGACCACTCAACTGAAGGATAGCTGCTCATGACACACTCTACTCCCAACTACCTTGCCTTCCCTCGGAGAATAAATAACTGACTAGATGAAGTTTGAGTCCACCACAAGTGGGACACATACTGTCATTTACGATAAGGTCTCTGTCCTCTTCTCTGCATCTAGGACAGCCAATCAGGGTCCTCTTATAAAAAAAAAAGAAGCTTGACATATAGGAAAAGTATGACCTCCCCATCTACCTCATGCATTGCTTTATTGAATTCAGGCAGAGGGAGACTGAATGGCCTTGTTTTCAAAGAGAAGTGTTTAGCCTTAATAGATTCTGTTGCACAGAAATGTGTGAGGAGCTTAAACTCTCCAGCACGTCTGTTCCAAAGAACAAGACAGTGTCACCTTTCTGAGCTTTCTCTTGTTTATATCTGGATGAGAAAGAAAGAGAGCATATGTGTAGTTTCCACTGGGGAAGGGGGTGCTTGTCCTGCAAGGAAATCAAATCTATTGAGCAGAAGAAAGATTTTGACAGGATGATCCATTCGTGGAATCCATTAGCTTCAGTAACTTTACAGTTTTATAGCAATGTATTACCATTACATTGTGTAAGGATGTGACATAGTCAGGGAACAGTAGCTGGAATTAACATTAACTGGCTTTTGATAATGTACCTACATCCTTTACATTTCTATACATTTGCTGCACTCAGCAGAACCTCTTATCCTGACTAACAGAATAGTTTTGTTGCCTACATGGAAACACATCCTTAAGCTAGTGCAAACAGCCTAGAGTCCCCACTCCTTAGCTATGACACAAACAGCAACAAGTGTCAGCTTAGTAGTACAAGCTAATTACATTAGTGTTTATTTCCTCTGTCAAAACTTTTTCAAAATTTTATTATAAAACATCTTTTTACTTCATACTTGAACACTTTTTGTTGAAAGTCAAATATGTAGACAACCAGAAAATTTCCCATACCAGATCTGTGTGAGCCCACCCGGGTTAACAACGCCACCAGTACTGTTAGCCGACAGGGTGATACTGGAAATTGTGCTACTGTTGGCCAAAGAAGAAGAAAAGGGGGAAGGCGTGTCTGGAGGCAGGAGGAGAGGAGGAAGAGTAGGATAGTAGAAAGGAAGGTGGGGACTTTGAATGTTGGCAGTATGACAGGTAAAAGGTGAGACCAGATGGAAGGGAAGTAAGGCCAGGTGTATTGGAGGAGGTTTCAAATTGTTCTAGCATGGTATGTAAGGGAGAAAAAAAGGGGTAGGTGTTGTTGTGAAGGAATAGTATGTTAGGAGTATTCTGGAGGTGAAAAGAATGTCAGACAGAGTGTGTGAAGCTAGATATTGAAGGTGTGATGGATGAGAAAGAGGGATTCTGGAGTGTGTTGGATGAAGTAGCGGAGAGTGTACCCAAGGGAGAGAGAGTTGTGATTGGAACAGATTTTAATGGACATGCTGGTGAGGGGAACAGGGGTGATGAGGAGGTGATGGGTAGGTATGGTGTCAAGGAGAGGAATGCAGAAGGTAAGATGGTAGTGGATTTTGCAAAGAGGATGGAAATGGCTGTGGTGAACACATATTTTAAGAAAAGGAGCACAGGGTAACAGATAAGAGTGGAGGAAGACGCACACAGGTGGATTATATCCTTTGTAAGAGGATGAGTCTGAAGGAGATTGGAGACTGCAAGTTGTACAAGTTGTGACCAGAAAGATCACAGCTAGACAGCATAGGATGATGGTCTGTAGGATGACTCTAGAGGTCAAAAAGAGGAGGACAGTTAGGGCAGAGCCAAGGATCAAGTGGTGGAGGTTGAAGAAGAAGTACTGTAAGGTAGAGTTCAGGGTGGAGCTAAGACAGGCATTGGGTGGCAGTGAAGAGTTCCCAGATAGCCGGGCAGTTTCTGCAGAAGTAGTAAGGCAGACAACTAGAAAGGTGCTAGGGGTGACATCTGGACAGAGGAAAGAGGACAAGGAAACCTGGTGGTGGAATGTGGAAGTACAAGACAGTATCCCAAGGAAGAAGTTGGCGAAGAGGAAGTGGGATAGTCAAACAGATGAAGAAAGTACACAGGAATATAAGGAGATGAACCCTAATGTAAAGAGAGAAGTGGCAAAGAC
>JBBPCZ010000023.1:265643-276897 GCA_037974445.1 Brycinus macrolepidotus | reverse complement strand
GCTTGTGAGCGGAGGGGGATGATGGGGAGCGCCTGGGGGGGGGGTTGGGGGGGGTGGGTTGGTGACGACCGTACAGGGATGCCATGTGTAAATCACAATTAAGCGATCACAAGTGGTTTTTGGCCCGACGCAATTGGCAGATAGATAAAACAGATTTTCAGCGTGAGAAATCGGAGTTATGGCGTGAGAGCGTGAGAAGACAGCCAGATGCTTGAGAGCCCTGAATATATGTGTGTATATATATATATTCTTTGTGGCCAATTCCTCTTGCTAGCTAGATCATCCAATGCTACCAGTGTGGGATGGTGAATGCTAGCATGGGTTTCCCTTGAGAAACATGAAGTGCCATCACATCTGATTGAGCTGCCACTAAAGCAACATCATTGGACAGATAAATACGCTTGGAGGAGAACTGCCAATTCTGTTATGTCAGTAAACAGTGATGGAGGGAGATGGAGGGCCTTCCTACGCCCTCAGAGAGAGTGAGGTCAATTACACTCTCCTGGTCTCCTGGTCATGGCTGTAGCATCGCTGGGAATTGAACCTACAACTGCACTACAACTCAAAAACCTTTTGTGTACTATTGTTTTATTCAGAATAAATGTATTATTTAATGGCATGCTATTGCAAACCAGCATGCTCATTTGAACTAAAAACATTGTCAGACAGGCACTCTACAACCTGTGGTACATTGCTGCATGCTGTTAGCATAGGAACATACAACACTCAGTTTTTCTTCACAAATACTGATAGCAAACAGTTCTGATAGCATGTTGATATATTCAGCACAGCACCCTTCAGCAGCATTCGTTCTGCCCCAGCTGCCTCACTTGAGGATAAGAAAAGGAGTACAGGCAACAGGCAGACTGCAGCCCTGCAAGAGGTTACTGTATTGTCTATCATCACCTCTTTCACACATGCAACTTGGAAACGTTATGGCATGTTTATCATTTAAGTAGTTGGACAGTGACATTTCCCTCTGAAGGCCCAAAAACATTCCAGCTAATGTGATACAGAGTGAACATAACAAGCCGTAACCTTAAGGATCAAGCACTAAAGCCTTATGACAGTTTTACTGAAAATGCTGTAATAAAAATGTGACTGAGCCAGTCCTAGGAGACTGGGCAGCAATAACTAGCATATTCCTTTGCAAGAAAAATGTGAAGGGCTTTTGATTCTGTTTACAAGCAGTGAAACCTAAACGGACCATTAATGGGCTCATATTATGGAAACCAAATTTAACATTAACATCTGTGGCAGTGTTTTATGTAAACACTGCAAAAGCTTCAAAGTGCACCACTCAAAATAAACTGCAAAAACAGCTGATTGCTAATCCATTGATGTCACAGTGTCTACTGCAATTTAATCCCATTCATTCCCATTGAAAATAAAATAAAGGAGTATTTTAGCTCTGCTTTCTGAACAAGACATTATACAGGGAAGCTAATCAGGACAGAGAATGTTTTCACATATCACATATATCGAATGTAACCTAAAGACACAGTATTAAAAACTGACTGTTGAAATCTTCAGAATAAAGAGAGGTTTGAGGGATGTACAAATAAATTTAGACTATTTGTTGTGATCACACAACCATCACAATCTGTGAAAACCACACAACCATTACAATCTGTGAAACTACAAAAATAATGTGAATGTGGATCTTTTAAAAGTCTACATGCATTCAAAACGGAAGATGCCTAAAACTCCATCCTTAGGTAAGTAAGAAAAAGTGTTTGAAAGGCCCAGAAGAGGCTAGAGTAGTTTGTACTCACTACTTCTACCCTCAAGTCAAAATAAAATATCTGAAAAATAACACAAATTTGTCAAAATTTGAATTATGACCATGAGGCTAAGTAAACAGGACTAGTTATTGACCACTTTGCATATTTGAACTCTACAATGCAATTACACAATGTCATTCACAAATCACAGAAACCTACTTCTGAGGGATAAAAATAATAAGGTAATCATTTAGACTCACTCACTTAATTTTATAAGTTTATATGCATCATTTGTTTATCTATGGTCCCAACCTTCACAGGACCACCAGTGAGCAGATATTATTTGGGTGGTGAATCATTCTCAACACACCACTGACAGGGTAAGTAATGACATATTAGTATATGTGTGTGTGTGTGTGTGTGTGTGTGTGTGTGTGTGTGTGTGTGTGTGTTTCTGCTGGAGTTTAAACACTGACCACATACTGTTCACTTCATTAGACAAATCTATCCTCTAACCTGGTGGTGCACCTTTCAGATGTAAAGTTACTGAAGATAAAAAAGCACTATCATCTTACAGTATTGCAACTGATCTGAGCAACTGTACCCAAATTATTCCTACTCAGGGTTGGTCCTGTGGGGTCCATACCATTGAGGAATATAGTAAATGGGGGTAGATGAGTGTAAATACGAGGTAGGTAGACCTAATGAAGTGGCCAGTATGTATGAAAGCAGCTTTAAATTTCACAGGCCTAAAGTGATGCCAAAGCTACTCTAGCTTAAGCCATACAACTTCTGAAGCAAAGCCACAATGATTGCTGATGGCTTAGAGATTTTACACTGTAATTTATTCATAACACACTTACCAAAACAGAAACATTTTTACTCGTGTCTTCCCTCAACATATTGAAACTAAATATTTAGTGTCATGCTGTTTTCAGCTTTACTCCACCTTCTAGCCATTTCAAGAATGCTACCTGGCATACGGTGGCTCAGGATTTGAGGCTAAATCCCGCTATTATAACAAATGTCTCCTGTACACTTTGTTCTTGTGGCACATCTGGCAGGCTAGAGAGCTCAAGATTTTTTCGGAAAAGGGTGATGCTTTAGTGATGACTGCGAAAAAAAGAAGAAAAAAACAGGGATTGTCAAAAACCCGCGGCATATGAAACACCTGCTCACGGCTTAGCCTGGCTCCCTGGTGCCAGGGCTGCATCGGTTTAGTTGGCAGTTCACTGGAAGAGCTCCAGGCTCATGCTGTCGTATAGAAGCTCTTCTTGCCATTTATTTTCCATCACTTTGTGTACATTAACTGAGCACTGAGCCAGAAGGATGTATAGCTCATACCTAATGTACATATGGGCTGTGTACATATATATAGCCATGATTCCCCTTAATAATCCCATGTTTGACTTTGTTATTTTCGATGTAGAAAGTTTGTTCATTTAATGCATGGGAAAAGCAGCCCAATTTAATGAAAGAGTTCATCCAAAAATCAATTGTGCAAATTTGTCCCCATGTTCCATATGTAATCGTTTGCCTAAGTACTTTTGAACTTGAGCTATGAGGCTAATGTAGCTAAGAAGCAATAGCAGCTTATGTACCACCACTCCAACTCTGTGCAAATCACATGCATAAATGAACATATGTGCCTCAAAAGACATAATTATGTTGTATTTTCATTAAAGAAAACCTAAACATAATATTTGTAACATGACAATAACATTAGACATACAGTTGTACAACCAAGCTTGAGCACCCATGGTCACTGATGTTTTCTTGATTTATGAAAAACTTCTACAAAGTATAACACATAATTTCTGTCCATTTGCTGAAATAAACATATTAAGGGAAAACAAAATAAAATTATAAATGCATGCAAAAGTCATGGCACATTTAATACTTTATGGGTTTTTTTTGTATCCTATATATTACATTCAGCAAATAAACAAAAATTGGGCACTAAAATGCACATTTATTTTTGCTATGCTTTTATGTTATGTGTGCAGTAAACTGAGGAGTCTTGTTAAATGCACATTCATCTGTGGCAAAGAAGCAAAGGAGGTATTCCTGAGCTTTGACCTTCTTCTCTAGTCAGTGTGAGATGATTTTCTCCAAGCCACATCAAACACTAGTGTCTAGTGCTTTGATGCCTTTTCCACTTCTGTAATAACTGCAAGTGACATACTTGGATAAAAAGGACCCCTTTGGATGAGAATGTTATCATGGGGTGAAAGAGCCAAAGCTTTATTTACTATGAGATATAGAAAGAGGAAAAGAGATTGACCTAGTGCTCCCCATTCTCAAGAGAGAACTATAGCTGGCTAGCAGTGGAAAGAGAGTAAAGGGGTCACACAAAGTTTTGCATGTACAAACAAGCAAGTCATCATGGATTGAGTAAAGACTAAAGGAACAATGCTCTAGCGTGTGGGGAAAAAACATTTGTGGTTATCTATGTGCATATCGGTATTTTGTCAATTGCTCTATATTTGGATGACATATTACATGGGGATTACATTGCATCCACACATTTTGGGTGAAAGTATCATAACTGATCTTTGATTTTGTAATGGAAAACAGATTATTAGATACATTTGAATAAACTGCTAAAATAAATTGAGCTACATATAAATTTGTGTTTGATCATTGTTTAAGATTAGCTTGTTTTGTGGATTTCGGTGCATTTTTGTGCGTCTCACACAGATTGTGCAATTATAACAAACTGGGGTTAAAATGATAATGAGATCCACTGATTGTGTTAAAAATAACACAAAATACACTGTCCTTTCTTGAAGCACTGATATGTTGAAAAAAAATCATTCCATGTTGCTTTTAATACGTTTTTAAGAGAGCACTGGAAATGTATTCCATGTGAAAAATAAAAAGGGTCCTGAAGTTTTAAAGTCCTAAAGTCCTTGAGTAACACCACAATTAAAGAATATATAACAATACACTCTCTAATACTCAAATTTGCAAAATTGCTTGTGTAGCAGTCCCTTTGGTGCAGTTCTTGATATCAAATTTAATCTGCTGTGCCACACACACTGTGAAAGCAGAATGTGACAAAATAGTGTTACAATCATCAGAAGCACCTTAGAACATCCATCACCATGTGGTTCCAAGTAATCATACAGACGATCTCTTCCTTTTATTCTGTGTTTCCCTCTTACATTCTGCCTCTCTTCCGTCTGGGTGGAGAGAACTGTGGCGCTCCAGCACACTTGATGTTAAACAGATGAGGGGGTGCAGTTCTTTAGAAGTAGGGCGGTGTTACATACTAAGGCTCCCCACAGCCGTATTTTGCTAGCAAACCTCAGACATGCCAGGCAAACAAACTCCACTCTAAAGAGGAGCACAGGCTGCCACCCTGACAGCCTATATGTGTGCAAGGTTGTGCAGATTAGGCACTTTATAGCCTTGTTACAGTCAACAAAAAAGTGGGCAAGAAACTGTCTACATAGTGTAGAATGTGATATAAAAAAGGATTCTTATTTTTATGTCGAAAAAAAGCTTGAAAAAGGAAACTGAGAAAAGTTTGTTCTTGAAAGTATAAGCTTGCTTCTCTCTTTGTGCTTGCATTTCGAGAAGTTTTTGCTTTCACTTGACTTTTTTGAGCTTTGAAACTTCTGCACCCTACCAGTCCTCTGGCAGAATGTTGACAGTGAATGCCTGTGAAAATCCAAGGTCTGTTCCACATGTCAGTGGCTAACTGTGGTGTTATGGCCCAGGGTGGAGACGCCTGCTTCTGGAACAGTGGTAACAGGCAGACAGTAAGCATAACTCTTTCAACCCTATCAGCTGTGCAGTTCATTCACTTCTCTGGCCAAGAACTAACACCTCCTCTTCTTCCCCAAGGCCCCTATCTGCCCTTCTGGTTCAAAAAACTCACTTGTCCTGGCGAACTGCAATGACAACAAATCAACACCTTGGCACCTGCTTGTGCCATCACCCGTCTGTCTTAAGACGCTCTGAATGCCTTTCACAAAGGGCGAGAAGGAGTGCAGGAGTGCTCCTGTGCAGCAGAATCCCCCAACCAACTCCAGACAGTAACTCTCCAATCTTTCCATAGCAAGCTCTGTTGTTACTTATTTATAGCAACATGGTTCCCAGAGGGCCAGCGTAATTGAAACCAAATGCAGAGCAGGAACGATTTGGGGAAGTGGAGCAACAGAGAGAGAGAGACAGAGAGAGAGAGAGAGAGAGAGAGGGATGGATGTAAGAAGAGAGAATATCACTGAAAACTATTTGTGCTGCAACTGCGAAAACTTTTGGAAAGGGGCCTTCAAATACCCATCCCTTGGCTTCAAATTAGTAATCCTGGAACACAATACTACAACTAAAATAAACCAAATGCATCAGAAAGCTCAGAGAGAAAGAGGGTGAGAGATGAGTCCATAATGCAGCCAAAAAGCTACTTAAACAGCAAGTGAGTGGAATAGAAACAGCAAAACGTCCATGGAGACAATGAGGCAGCAGTATTATTGACAAAGCCCCGGCCTTGTCTTCCTCCTGCCAATGCCACAAGCCTGGTGAGCTAGCCAACAAACAAGAAGTCAGAGAGCAAGGAGCCAGAAACTTACCATCCTGCTCTGTGCTGTCCCCCTAAAGTCCTCCAGTGTGGACGCCCAGGCATTCAGGGTGTGTCAGACAGATAAAGCAAGATTGAGGCTCCTCTAAAATGCTGCAAGAGGCCTTGTTCTCTCTCCCTCTATCATTCTTTCTCTATCTCTGTCTGACTCTGAGCATTCACTATAACCCCCCACCTCCTCTGTCAGCTTTTCCAATAACAGACAGGCGGCCAAGTCCCTGCCCCGTGCCTGGAGGAATTTCCTGGACTCTCTGTGCGCGCAGCCCGTTATCCGGAGGCCGACACGACCCAGCCTGGCCACCACATGAGAAAGGGAGAGAAAGAGAGGGAGAGAAAGCAAGCAGCAGTTAGATTCTGCACAACTCTGCTAGTGCCTGAGATACAACCCCCTGGTCCCCAGCCAGATTTAGAACTGGGAGACACATGTGGACAAGGCAAGGCTGGGCGTTTCTCTTTTTTTCCTTTTTTTTTCTTCCAGTGACCCCTGCTATAGTGAGTGTGTGTGTGTGTGTGTGTGTGTGTGTGTGTGTGCATGTGCATGTGTTTATGTTTATGAGTTCCTGGAGCACAGGGAATCGGAAAAACACATTTGTCTGGCTGACAGTAAGAGGAGAAAACGGCCACAAAGTCTTTTCCTACACAGCACTTTTCTTTTTCTGCATGCAAGCATGAAGTCATCAGGCTGATGAATAACAGTAATCATTGTTTAGCTGCCTGCTCAGGGCCAGCATTTTAAGTGGCCTGCCTCAACATTAGTGGAAAACACCAGGGGTGTGTGTCTGTATGTGTGTGTGGAGGGGTTTATTGTGTGCTTGTTTACATGTGTGTAAAAGCATTACAGGGAACCCCCAAAAAGGGCAGTCCATTCTTGTGTTGCTACAGTGCATTGTAAATTGAATTTGTATGTTAAAAAAAGAAAACAAAACCAAAGAAAGAGAGAATTTTTTTTTTCAGTTTTACATTACTGTAGTGAAAGCAGCCACTTGGCTTAGCCAAGATATATTTAGTCATGTTGTGCATGATATTTGGTTGTTCTTTTTCTTTGTTATGGGTTGGAAAACAACCAATTAGAGTCAGAATCTGGAATCAGGATTTACAGGAGGGCCACTATTTCCATGTAACCTTGTTGGAGGAGGGAATAAATTGAGCTGCTTATTCTAAACCTTCTGCACCCTTATCTCTTCTTTTCGAATCTGAGATGTTGTTTTATTTATACATCTGAATTACATGAATATAATTCATGAGTTTGCAATTTATGTGGGAGTTTAGTTTGAATGCATACTTATGTATTTGGTTGTGCCCACTTGTGTCTGTTCTAAAGCCATTTTATACATAATTTTACACAGTGTGTTTATATGAAAACAAGCAAGCTGTCCACAAGCAAGTGGGGTAACATAGATTTTTGGTCCAAATTCAGCGTCTGCTCATAGCTGAACAGCTGCATAAAATATGCAGTTACAATTATATCTCCCATAAAAATATAAATGCCACCCAACTGTAAGAAAAGACCAAAAACCAGATAAATGCCCCCTCGCTAGATCCTTAGTTACTCCAAGCAATGAGTTAGATGCACTTAATGAGTGCAGTATGGTTCTACTAAACAATACCCATGCTCTCCAGCCAAATGAGTGGTAACAATGTGAGAAAACAGCTTACACTGTATTCTCTGCGCCAGGCCAGGTCTCTAAGGTCTCAATGGAGGCCCAATACAACCTAGGAAGCAGGCAAAGGGCAAGCAAAAGAACTTATTTGTCCAGCTTAGAGCAGCAAACCCAAGCTTGTTGCACTTTGTATTTCTATAGTCTGAATAAGAACATGTGCCCCTACTGACCCTAAGAACGAGAATATCTGTTCTTTCAAACCTCTGTGCTTCATAGAAACAACATAACAAATGTGTAATGCCAAGGCCATTCGGATATTAGTCTATTAAATAAGCAGCCCCAGTGTAACAATTGCCCTTGCCATGAGCACTAACAAACTCCCAGCCCTGACTCTGGATAAAACTGCCAAAGTGAGTCCAGAAAATGTCATAATTGGCGTCATTATTTCGTAATTTCCTGTCAAATGCAGCTCTTGCTTAGGGCTATAATATGGAGAACATTCATGCTAGTAAGATTCAAGATTCTTTATTTGTCACATGCATAGTCATACAAGTACAAGTAACACGCTCGTAACAAGTATTAACTGTCATTAGTTGAGTCAGTGTTGTAACATGGTCATGCTGAATCTGCTGGCTGCCAAGGGAACACTATGATCTTAATTTGCTGACATCCGCTTGCACCACAAATATGGCGGCCATGCTAACTCCACAATGTGTGGTGTTCAGCCACAGCACACCTCTCACTTCTGAGGAAGAGGGATAAATTACAGCTTCGAGGGAGTGCTGAAGTTGTGATGTAGGGGATGCGAGATGTGGAGAGTGAAATTGAAGTGGACATGTTACATAAAGAGATTGGGGGAAGGGGAATAATCAATGTGCTAGGCCAAGACAGCGGCCTTTATTAAGCATAATGGAATCTGTACTGTTTCATTATGGCAGTGTCACCAGAGGGGCTTGTGTTTGTGCTGTCATGTTGCTTGTGGTCAGTGGGCCACATGGCCTGTCTTTAAGAACTGCAGTTTGACCCATGTTTCCTAGCCTAGAGTTTGCTGCATTGAAAGAGGAGGCCCACGTAATATTTCATAACCTCCAAATCCTTCAAAAGCTGGTCAGGCATAAGGGTATTGATTCACTTGTACAGTGAGAAGGAGGCAATGACAAATCATCTTGACATGGGATCTGTAGCGTGACCTTCTTGAGTCACTTGGGACCTGTGGTTTGACATTTTGAAAATCCAGCCAGCAAACTGTGGGTGATACATGGAGGCCACATGGGAATGTGATCTACTTCCCACTTGGAATAAGCCCACAGTAAATGGAGACGTATTGGAAAAGAATTTGTCAAATAATGGAAAGTTAAGATACTAAGCAACTTATTTTTAAAATGCGTGGGAAGAATCTGACTTTGGGACACATTACACTGCACTTTGAGGCAGACTCAGCCATGCCCAAGCTTGAGCCTGCTTCCTCCCAATCGACTCTTGAGGACATAGTCATCTGGTTCTAAGCAAACAACTCTGCAGGGAAGAACCACTATTAGCATCTGTTAATCAAGCTCCCCTGCTACATCAATCATTCCTCTTGCAGATTTTTTTCGGGCAAAACATATTTGTGCTGTTATGCAAAGCCAAGATGACAACGCCAGCCTGGCAAGCGTGCCTGTTATGAGGGAACCATCCAGAAGATAAAGAGGAAAAAAAGGCATCTAGGAAAATGCCCCCCAGTCCTTTGTAGGAGAAGGTCTTGTCAAATGTTTCCTGGCACTGTAAATATTCTTTAACTGCTCAGTGATTCAGAAATGAAAGGGCATTTTTGTGTGTGGACTTGATTGTTTGTAAGCGGGCCAGTAAGTGGTTGCTATTTATAGAGGCTGAAGAGTCATGTGCACATAGGACACACACACACACACACACACACAAACACACTACGCACCATTCAATCTGACTGTCCACATGTACTATATTCTCAGTATTCTTGCTCATGCACTCAGAAACATATTTCATATGTGTGCTTTATTGTTTATGCCTGACACTGAATGCAACACCAATCGTATACACGTCTGTCTCTCTCTCTCTCTCTCTCTCTCTCTCTCTCTCTCTCTCTCTCTCTCTCTTTCTCTCTCTCCCTCTCTCTTTCTCTCTCTCTCTCTCTCTCTCACACACACACACACACAAACATACACTCTCTCACTCACATGCACACACCACTGTCTCAACATTTGTTGGCTTTGAAGACACGGAGGCACATGGGTCTGGCTTAGCGACATGTATCCGAGATGGGCCTATTGATCGGGAAGCAAATAGCATCTTTGGCAGCAAACCTGCTTGGCAAAAGTCAGACAAATGTGGCTATGTACTAATTAACTGCCACATCTACAGGCATTCAGTAAGTAACTGAGGACAGGGCAGAGAGTTTTTTGAGGGTAGTTGGTGTGGTCATAAGTGCTCAGGAGCTGTAACCGCTTTGTAAACTGAAGCCCTGGTAGCAGACAGGGACAGGCTAGCAATTATGCTACTTTTATGCCCCAGGTTCTCCCCAGAGAGCTTGTTGTGTAGCCCACTGACATGCACAGGCACTTTGTGGGTGTGCACTTTGCAGCAAAGCAGGGAGGAGACATTCGGGTGTGAAAGAATATGGGAAGTTCAGTGCAGGTGATGGGTATGACTGGGAGGTGGGCCAAGAATGGAGACACACAGAAAAATGGTAGCATGTTGTTTAAAAAAAATACCCCTCACCATAAAGCTATAATTTGGCAAGTTATATTTTCAGGTGTTATACATATAAAAACAAGCAGAAAGGCGGTGTTGAGGTTTGATTTATGATGGCCGGTTGTGGGGAGGAGGTTTGCATCATTAATTTGTGCTAGCACAATTATGTTTCTCAATTCAGAAAATAAAAAAACAACAAATTCTGTTGCCATTGCTGTGGCAAAAGTTGCTAACCTAACTACTGTGATCTAATATTTGATTTTTTTGGCAACAAGTGGTTAGCTTTACTATAAGCATGCGACTGTCCTCCTTCTAGCTCTGTACTGAGAAGAGTTGCCATACAGCTAGAATTTGTGGAAACTGAAAGCAGTCAAAGGAAAGATGCTGTGGCATTATGGGAAATGTAGTGTCTATATTGAATTTGCATGGCCATGGTGTATGTTGTGTAGTTTAGTGCGCAAATAATAGAAGTTTATACCTCAAATGAACATTGTTCAAAATGCACTGCTACATCCACACATGCTTCAAACACACTGCAAAAAATGATTTCTAAGAAAGTAAAAAAAAAGCCTTATTTCTAGAGAATGTGTCTTATTTTTGGTCTAAATAGAAAAATAATCTTGCCAAGCATGTTTTAC
>JBBPCZ010000023.1:230209-243989 GCA_037974445.1 Brycinus macrolepidotus | reverse complement strand
TATTCTCTTAACTGTTTTTCCTTACTTGTGTATTAACCTCTGACTCGTTTTTTCTCTTTGACAGGGTTTGTTAAGGTATGCAACTTAGCAAGCAGTAACATAGTCAAAAGCAGATGTTGATTTAAGTTTAGCTTTACAGGTATGAAGAACAGTGTGAAATTCTTTCTCTGTATTTAACACATTCACCAAGTGAAGCAGCCGGGGAGCACTGTGTGGGGACAGTACCTTCCTCAAGGGTACCTCAGTGTTGCCATTAGCAGTCCTGGGATTTGAACCCATGAGTTTCTGATCGCAGGGGCAACTCTCTAACCACTAGGCCACAAGCCGCCAGAGGTTTTTATTTTTAATTCAGGCCTAACAATGCCTCTTCTATACAA
Organism: Brycinus macrolepidotus; assembly: GCA_037974445.1. Classification (NCBI taxonomy): domain Eukaryota; kingdom Metazoa; phylum Chordata; class Actinopteri; order Characiformes; family Alestidae; genus Brycinus; species Brycinus macrolepidotus. Next base: position 243,612 of record JBBPCZ010000023.1, on the reverse strand, counting down.
CACACACACTATTATATTCATAGTTTTGTTGTGCTGCAGTTTCTGTCCTGAAGTGTAAGTAAAAAAAAGTAAAGTGACCATTCTGTCATATGGGAACACACCACAGCACACAGTGTGAACAGTGTGAAATTCTTCCTCTGCATTTAACCCATTCACCAAGTGAAGCAGCGGGCAGCCAGGAACACAGCGCCCAGGGAGCAGTGTGAGGGGACGGTACCTTGCTCAAAGGTACCTCAGAGGTGCCACTAGCAGTCTTGGAATTCGAACCCACAACTTCCTGATTGCAGGGCGAACGCCCTAACCACTAGGCCACCAGCTGCCTAATGCACATTTTAGCATCAAGAGAGGTGATATAAATTCTTAGTCTCTGGCCAGTGCTACAGTTATAGCTTTTGTTGACTCATCAATTCCACCACAGAAGAGCTGAAAATAGGCAGAAGAATCATAAAGTCACCCAACTAGAAAAAAGCTGACATTGTCTGGAAAAAAAAGTGTTTGACTTTCTCTGCAGTAAGTTCTTCTACTAAATAGCTGAGTGGTTATATGTTGCATTCTAATGCCCAGATTTTGAAAACGTCGAACAGCTGGCATCTCTAAATACACTCACCTATTGTGTAGCCTGGGTGGATAAAAAATATTTATTAATTTTTATCCACCCATTTATAGCCATATATATGTTTATATGGCTGATAAACATATCACAAATAACATCGTGTTTCTTTCTTTTTTTTTTTTTTAATAACTGATAAGTAATGACACTACAGCTAAATTTTTATATTTTTGTAAAACAGCAAACTAGCTAATAACTTTCTAAGATTGCATTTCACACTACAACATGTTTAGTCAAATTCTGAAGAGGACTGTGACAGCAAGTCTGCATCAAATTCCCAACCTGTTATTGCCTTTATGTAAACGTTTTGGTAGGTGACCACTGAACAGCTAACGTCAAACCAGAGTTAGTCCAAAAAAAGCAGAACACAATTAGACAGACAAAATGGACTATAAAAAGCTTTACAGACTGGGTGAAACTAAACCACATTCAGACAATTAATCTATGTATAAGCACCAATTCCTCCAAAAAATTTGTGACCTATAAAGTGGGTCAAACTCCCTGATTTGAAGTCTAAACTGTATTGCTTACAGATCTCCCTCTCCAGGAGGATATGGGTACCTCACAAGACTTGAAGGAATCAGGCACTGAGGAAGAGGAAGGAGGCACCGAGTGATGCTTGAAATGTCACGGAATTCTTCCTTTTGCTGTGGAACACTGGAGTGGGCTTGATGTGTCAGCGGTGGTTGGCCCCTGTGTGCTAAAACAGAAGTTAGCCTCCCTCTCTGGAAGGTTAGGGTTAACTCTCGACTTATGCGCCACACAATTAACATGATGTCAAAGGCAGAGAAGATTTCAGTTATGAGAGGTAAGGGTCCTAAGATCCTTTATGCGCACCTTTTTAATGGGCTTCACAAAGCTTGCTCTCTCTATCATTCTTTCTTTCATGTTCCCTCACTTTCTATCCATGTGTGAGGTGAGCTAGACACTGATAATATAAAAGGTGAAACCGTGCTTTTAATGCAGTTTGAAATACTCCAGGCCACCCACCTACTTACCAGTGGGAACCAGAGGATAGACAAACTAATAACACACCGAAAAAACTGTGCAACGATGCAATCTCAAATCGTATAGCCATACTTCTTCCGACCAGCTGTCTTGATAAACAGAGATATTAATACACGCTATATTTGAGTTTGTGTATGCTGTTGTGCAATCAATTGTATATTGCTGTACATTTGAATTCACCACTACTGGTGATTACTGTGAAAATATTTCACACTCATGTTGACTTCGATAGAACAATATGTAAATTTGATGGAATCTGGAGGTAAGTACTGTTACAGAAAGTTATGTGACTGCACTGAATGGCAGCCACTGATCAGAAGAAAAGAAACGCAGACAGTGAAAATCTCAGTGGACTGTCTGGGTATGCAGTACGAGCCCAGCATTGCCCAGAATGCAGGCACTGATGAAGGGAATGTGGCCAATGGCAAAGAACAGTGCACACACTCTATGGAACACAGTAGGATTAGGGTGCTGGAATCCAATATTATGCCTCCATGGCATTACAATTCTTACTGACTGCAATATATTAAAATGACAGTATATGTGTGTGTGTGTGTGTGTGTTCCTTTCTGCATGCGAAGGAATTTGATTAGAAATTAAAAAGCACTTATGCCAGGCTCAAGCCAAAATGAAGAAACAAACTTGAACAAGATTACGCCATCATAATGCCTGGAAGCCTGATGGCCAGTCCCTTTCATTCTCTTTGGCAGTCATGCAAGTTAAATGAAAGTTAATCACCCTTTCACAGCAAGACGAGAGCCTTTCTCGCTTTCGCTTTCCCAGTAGTAATGACAGTAGACCAGGTTTAACCCTTTGGTCTCACTTTATATTAAGTGTCCCTCATAACTGTACAGTACCACATTAACTATATATGCATCTACAGTGTAACTAGTGGTTATGTAATCAGTGTTAGAGATAGATTACAGGAGTACAGCTTAGGTAAATTAATATTTATCCACATCAGTTTTTCTCATGTAATTGCATTGGGATACATTTGTTAATAGTTACATGAGCCATGCTACTGTGATCCCTCTGTAATACTGAATACATCACCAGTAGTTACACTGTAGTTGTGTGCATTGTTACTGTGTAACTACACAGTTATGAGTGATCAACCATTCTCTTACCCTTGTGAAGAGATCTCTTCTCCATGTACCTGTTCAAAATACTGATCAACAAGATACATTACAGTTCTGCAGAGGACATACACTTTATCCTGATCACAGTATGTCCAATGTCTTATCGCTTCATTTTGGTGAGTATGTTACTATGTAGTACCCCATATAAACATGTGAATGATATTTTATGAGAACAGGAATATTATTGTACTTTCTTGAAAACAGTGTCAGCTTGGACGCTTTATGAGTAAGACAATGGAAAGGACAAGTGCCATTTTCTGTTCACTAGAGTGCAGTCCAGCCTTCGATTTTAGGGCATAACATTGTGTCAGGTCTGAGAGGCTTCATTTGTGCTAGATCTTAAACCCAGCAACTATACTGGGGGATTCTGAATCTTGTTCACATAGGAAATAAATTCATGCAATAATATGTAAATATGATTTATGAAATTGTCACACAAAGTAGGGTAACATTTTATTATTTAGGTTTTGGCAAAATCCACAGAAAGGTCATGCAATTTATTGTCATAAAACTGACATTGGCAAGTGTGATAATATAAAAATATTGCACTTTATCACATTCCCCTCTTTCACAAATTTAGTCTGACTGAGTTGGACTGGTGTTATTTGGGACAAAAAAATTAAAATGCCTAGGTGGGATGTGGGAGGTGGGAGCATGTATTTTTTGGTAATGTATGTAATTGGGAACTAAAGAGCAAATAAAGCTTTGGCACCACATTCTCAATATCCCTACAACAAAATGCTGAAAATTTTACACTGAGATGCAAAGTGTTAACTTAAAAAAGCTACATGGTTAATTTAAAATTTTATACATAAAAAATAATGTGGGTTTTACAAGTCAAATAACCATTTGAGGACAACCAGGTTTCTTACTTTTTTAAATTTAAACCTTGCAAACGTGTTGTCACATCATCTCATAACATGCTTGCTGACTTTGATACTGAGTAATGCTGAGCAAAACGCCAGGCTGTTGTGCTTCTCTTGGATTCCTCTAAGAGTTTTTCACGTCTATGTAAGACAGCATTCACTGTTTAAGATCCAGTATAATAGGGAAAATTATGGCTGAGTTGTCTGTCTAATGTACGTGTTATGCCTTTCAGGACAATGCCCCCTGATTTGGCCCACTCATCACTAATTCTTATAATTGATAAATTAAGCATTGCATCTTATTGTAGCAGTTCTACAAGCCAGTTACATTAGTACGTAATAGAGGCATCCACTGAAAAATTCTTTTTAGGGTGGATTTAATGTTTCTGGATAACCAGCACTGGTCTTACCTCTCTTTTGATATATATAGGAGATTCATTTGTTGGAACCAAGAGGATTGAATCTAATTGGTAAGCCACACAACATGCAGATGGTGGAATTATTTTACATCAGTGTTTCCCAGCTCCACTTCTGGAAACCCACCTGCACAGCACAGTTTTGTGGTTTCTCTGTACCTGAGTCATATCATCAGAAGTCCTTGTGGAGCGGAAGCAGCAGGAAAAAAAAAAGAAAACAGTGCTGCACAGGTTGGGAAACACAGTCCTTTGTGATTATTCAGTTCACTTCAACTGACTTTAATCTTTTGCTGCAACCCCACTAGTGGTCAACCCACCAGTAAGTGCAAAAACAACAGGATGCTATTTTAACAATCATAAAAGCAAATCAGTAGTTTAGCCAGCAAAAACTTGGTCTCAGCATTTTCAGCTAACTCTAATGAACACACTCATTAATCTAGGTAGGCTCTGTGGCTTTTTAGAAAATTGTAAACATGTACCACAACAAACCGAAGACTTACACAATTGTGTATATTTATTCAACTATACATTTTTTTCCTATCACCAAACCAGGCTATCACATGCTCAGAAAGTGAATTAATCTGGAACTCAAAACCAATGTGCAGTTGCACTCGCTTAAAAATTACGCTTTGGGCTTAGTGCCCTTTTTGGTAAGACTAGTGCCCTCCGTCTTCAAAAAAATTGTTGGGTGTTTTTTCCAACATTATGTCCTTCCCCGTCGACAAAAGTTTTTGTCTTCCCTCTGACCCCCCCCCCTTGATTGTATTCCTTTTTAAATACCTTTTAAAACATATAATTCTAATTATATCTTAAGACTAATTATAATAGTAAGTTAAGGGTTTATGGGGTCAATATTTCCACCGAATAAAAAGAAACAATTTGTTTTCCAAATAACAGAAGAAAAAAGTTTTTTTTTTTTAATCTTTTTGTTTTTTGAACAAATCTGGGTCAGAAGATACAATTGTAAACCTACATGACCTTTCAAACAAGATCTCATGGTCTATATCTTATAGTTTGAAACTATCAGATAAAGCTGACTTAATTATTCATACTAACCCTTTTTGATGCTATTTAACCAATATAGATTAAGCATTAGCTCTAGGCTCCTATACCAAAAGGGCAAAAGATAAAGCCTGTTGTTAATTTTAATTGTAATTTTTAATTGTTAAATTGTTATGTCCATGCCACAAAAGTTCACTAGTTTTCACACATTTAAAAATGATATTTACATTTCAGACAATTCAATGAGCTTATCATCATGGGTCATTACAGTTGGTGTATTTTAAAATACAAATAAACTGTAACTCAAAAGGCTAAAAGCAGTCAGTTTTAAAATATTACTATATGTCCACTGGCAAAATCCTTATTGACATCAATCCAAATGTGAATGAAAAGGATGGGCTTTCTTGCCATTTGTTGATTACAATTAAATATTGTTTTTTTTTTCAACTTGAGATGTCACAAGGTTCATGCTGTTTTTTATTTAATTACAATTCAACAACTGTAATTATATTAGATAATATAATAATATCCCTGCAGCTGGCGCCCTGCCCAGGGTGAGTCCCTGCCTTGCACCCACTGGCACCAGGATAGGCTCCGGGTACCTGCAACCCTAGTAAGGATTAAGTGGTTACAGAAAATGAATGAAGGAATGAATGAATGAATAATAATATCCAGCAATATACCTGCAATAATAAAAAGTGGTACAGCTACAAAGAGTTTAAAAATAATATGACTGTCATTATAGTAAAATTTTACTTTTTGATACAGTTTACAACCCAACAAAATATTCCAATATTAGTCTAATCAAGCATTCTGCAGCTCTAAATATGGCTAGGGCTACAGAAAGTTAGCAGCAAGCCTTGACAGCAGTGTCGCATAATCTCTGTCTGGGTGCACAGCCACTGATAGTTAGCACAAAGTCTGAGCATTCATTCTTGCTATAAGCATGTGGCCCAGGAGATTATGGGAGACCCATAGGAAAAGGAAGCAGCTTTCGTCAAATCATCTCACTCTATTCACTCTTCAAAATCCCTTCTATCGTTTAGAGGCTTTACACGTCAACCCTGGCAAAAACGGCCTTTCAGATGACCTTTAGCAATTCATTGACACCCTCATCGTTTCACATTGCTACTTGTCTGCTGTATGCGTGTGTGTTTGTGTGTGTACACGTGCATGTTCGAGTGTGCATGTGTGAATGTATGAATGCCTAATATTTCACATCTGAATGTGTGTGCTAACTCGCGGATGCTAAAGCTGTTTGCTGAAACAAATTTCTTGGAACTACAGGCGCAGTGAATATGAGGCATCAGGCTTTATCACAGCTTAAAAAACAGCCTCGCAACCCCAGGGGTGGCTGCAACCAGCTCTGTACAATTTTCAACAGATAAATGTTTAAAATGCTGACAAAATGTTATTTGTTGACATTTACCCACAGAAGGTCCCAGAAGCTTCAAGCTTGACAGGGCACTATGTTGAGGCGCTTAATATGGTGCCAAGAACTGACAATATATTTCTGCAGGAAACAATGCTGCTTCAAAATGTACCATTCTTTCAGTTCCAAATCAACATTTGATTGGAAAAGCTAGTCAGCAGCGTGATGCGAAGCAACAAATGGCAACACCTGTTTTCAGGGTTGCAAACTGCACAGTTCTGACATGCAGCAAAGTAATAGCAATGATGATGTGTGAAATTCACTGATAGTATTTCAAAGATTTTCATATTCTGTGCCATTTGGCAGTAGCAAAGCATTGGCTCTGAGGCCTTGATTCTACACAACAACACGGTATTTTTTCTCCCTCAGCAGCTGTCACTGGCTGAAGCCCTGAAATTTGGAGGGATCAGACCTCCTCTCCTTAGTCTGTTCAGTCTGGAATCATTGATAGTGATTACCCACAGCTGTCATATTGATTTTTAAGATTTATTAGAGGTAGGCTCCCTCACAGAGGTCCCTGGCCTCTCTGTCTGCCTGTAAGCAGTCATTTATTAAACACTCGCTCCTTGACAGGCCTCGTCCAACTCCAACGGCTTTTCTGTAGCAACCTCAGAACGCATTTGTTAGTCTCAGCCTCTGACCTTCACACTGGAGTTGGAGTGCACCTCGACACAAGATGTCTGGCAGTGGAGAATGACCAAAAGTGTAACTGTGCAGACGGATTCCCAGCTCTTTAGGATTATAATCCAGACTAAAACAGGCATGTACTGATAAGAAGGCAGGCCAAGTCTAAAAAAACTAAGAAACAATCTTCTGGAAAGAAGAAATCAAGTCCACAGTGGCCTGTAAGCTGTGATCACCAAAATATCAGCTACAGCTCTTCAGCTGCTCTGCCAATATGTTGCAGATCTGGGAAAAACAAAGAAAAGAACTTCCAGGGAGGTCACTGTAAGGCTGTTGACAGCTTTGGGTTCAGCCTCACAAGGCACACTCCATGTGCTACAGAGGTCTGGCTCCTTTTGTCATTTGCAAGGGTCAGACCTGAGCAGACGGTTTCCATTAACAAGCTTAGCATTGATCTGACAATTATGACACTCAAAGACCAGCCAGGGCTACAGGTCTCCATTACCAACATCAAGGCAAAATACCTGACAATATTGGAGCTCTGTCCCTCTAGTCAGTTACATTCACATAAATATAATACAGGTGAACATAATGCAAAATCACAAATGATAGAAATCAGCCAAGTCTTGGAGAAAAAGTCTTTCAAAACTGGGAATGTAGAAGCAAAAAATCTCTGAAGCAGGTAATGCATTTGTGTTCCTCATTCAGAGTGTTATCATATCTTTGTGACATTCCAAATGAGTTTCAATCTGAACTTTAATTAATCTTAGATCACATGAAAGTAGGTTCTGCTCCTGAGTGTCACTTTCCACTACGCAGGCATGTTTGGAGTTATTATCAGTGGTAGATGGTTTTCTTTCTGTTTAAATGCTGATTTAACAAGTTATTTACTCTGCAATACACTGGTTTCATGGAGTATCGCATGATTAAACAGTTTCAGACTCTTGTATCCATGAAATGAAACACTCCAGGCTTCTTCATTGCATTGGGTATCTGTTTATCTCTGAGGCCTTTTATTGGCTTGGGGAGCATTCGCAGTCACACAGCTGCTGATTGAATCAAAAAGTAGGTGAGGCCATCTCTCACATCAGGTCAAAGGCTCTCCCTTCAGTATTAATCATTACTGCGCTGGACAGAGAAAGAGCTGGTAAGTTTCAAAGTTAATCTTTGTAGTTAAAATGCCAAACTGTCATGACAGACCCTGTACTTGTGACAGGCAGATTTGTCACCGCTGTGGGTGGCCCAGTCGCTGACACAGTGATGAATTGTAGGACAGAAGGCCAGGGTGTTGGGGTGTGAGAATAGGGTGTCGGCATCCTTCTCTTTTCCCCATCTCTCTCTCTCTCTCTTACCCTCACCTTGTCTTTATTAGTATGCCTTCATGTGTCACCATCCTTTCATCTGTGTTCTGCAGGTGACATTTTCTACCGTGTGTTCCTAAACTTTTAGAGATGCCACTAATACTTTGTTTTTCTCCATGTCGAGTCACAAAGAAAGGTGTACAGACATCTTTGTTTTGATGTTTATGAAATGTGAAAATGTCAAAAGTCATCTAGGGAAAGAGCAAAAAAAAAAAAATAGGCAACCACTAAAGAAAAAAACAGGTGAAACCTAAAGAAAAAAAAGCTGGGCTCTAAAGGACCCACTTTAGACCCTTATGACACCTGGCATCAAACAAGCGCCCTGGGACAAGTCCTGCAAAAAAGGTGACATTGGCTCTTGCTGGAAAATGAGTGCTGCCTAAAACAATGCATTGAGCCAAGCGGATTTGCTAGGCTAGGTCTGATCCATGAACAGGAGTGTTTCTCCTCCTCGGCTAATTAGTTTCTGCTCTCCAGCAGAGTTGTGTGTCACGCACTCATTGACGCAGTATGGACCCAAACACGCAAAGAGAGGACCCTGCTGGGCCAACAAAGCTAACCACTCAGATAGGTCCCGTCCCACAATCTGTCTGAGGGGTTGTTTGTTTCTTGCTGGAAGATTGCAAATAAAAAGAGAAAACGCTTTATCATGCCTTGTAATTGAATTGTTGCCTGGCTGAATTGCAGCTCTCCAACCTCGCGCAGCTAATCACGTAGGATGGCGAGTGTTCTCACAGATTGGAGATAACTGTTCATCGAAACCTGATAAAAATTCATTATTTTTGGCCACCTTAAAATATCCTCAAAACAAAGTGGCACTCTCGCAGAAGCCACCCCAGCCAATGGGCTGTACAATGCTGCAGGAATGGCTTAGTTCAGCACCGAAAGAAAATCACAACAACAAGCTCATCATACTCCCCTGTAGGAAACTTTTTTTGTGGAATAAATCTGCACTGGGCCACTTTTTCAGCTGACAGCACAAAACAAGGATCAGTGAATTGGTCTGACTGCTATGCTTTTTTCCTACGGTAAAATATTTATTACTTCAGCACAATAGTTCCACAGGAAGCCTGCCGGAGAAGAACGAGACTTCATTGTAAGGCTTCTTTTATTCTCCATGCCAGAGACTGTATTCATTAACAACTAGAGGGCACAGTTGGACTTCATGTCTGCTCCATTCAACAGATTCTATTTATGTTAGGAAGCACCATCAGATTTATGAAATGCTTATATGATTATATGTGTGGTCAAATGTACCTAATGACAAGGGTCAACCTGAATTTCATGTGCATGCATAATATGTCAAATCAGCATACACCATATGGCCTGATTCAGGGCTCTACTGAGTTGGCCTCACTGTGTGCGGTGAGGTGCAAGACAAAGGCCCATCACTTTGGGACTATTTCAAAAATCAAGACCAGGGCTTTCTTGCAAACGCTAAATGCCATCAGTGTTGAATGCAGTGCCAGAGATCAGCTTCTCCGATGAATGAGCTGGGCAGCAGGCCTGTATTAAATGTGTTCCCTCTCCTTGAACCATAACCATTACATATCAGTGGCTCTTAGTGCCATATTCCTTTGATGTGATGAGTCAACGGAGCCGTTGGGAACCACAGAGATAACAGAAGTGTCCAGTAATGCATTTGGCTCTCCAGTGAGCTCTTAAAGCCCTCCCCCCATACCCCTGTGAGGTGGAAGCAGCAGCAAAAATAGAATCTGTTGCCTGCTGCTGACCTAATGGATTGGAAAACAAATAAATACGCATGAAGTGAGGGGCGAATAAAAATGAATGAAGGTGGTTGAGGACTGTGTTAATGAACCCACTGGAACTGTGGCCGCCACCCTTTTACAAGATCATTTTACAGCACCGCTCACACTCAGAGGGGGCTCTGTCCATGGGATGCAATGCAGGCTTTATTGTCTGAGAGGAACACATAACAGCGATTGGTCAAGGGAGGAACATGAAAGATGAAGAGTTTGTATTGTGTGCTGGTAACCTGCCAGGCTACTTTAAAGGCGTGCTGTGAGCCATAGAGGTTGGGGTAATGTGCCATCTGAGGACAGCACAGGCTACTCCATGAACCATGTTTCTCAGTAGTGTCAGAGTAGAAAGTTCCAATCTGGCAGCAATTCATTTCTTCTTGCTCAAAAATAGCTGGATTTGTTTTAGTAATTTTCCCACACATTATAATTTTTTCTTGTCAAGAAAAAGACCACTTTACTTAAAAAAAAGGAACTTCAGTGGTCCACAAAAAACTAAAAGACCTTCACTGAAAGCCTCCTACTGTCATGTCTAGATTGGTGGCCGCTAGAGGCCGCCATCGTGTTAGTTTGTGGTGGACTTTTATTATGACATGTCTGAGCACACCGATTTTCAGTTTGTTTGTATTTGTTTCAACTGACCAGTGTGATCATGTGTTTTGATTGGTTTCTTAGTTTTGGGGTTTTGGGATTTAGTTCAGTTTGTGGAGGACCTAGGTTGTCGGTCCACCATCACGCTACTGTCATCCAACCTTCGTTCATAGTTACTGCTATCTCCAGTGATTTGGTTTCTGTTTAGGCCCTCGTGCCTTATTTGGTTTTGATCAAATAAAGTTTAAGAAAACGGAAGTCTGCGTCTGCACCTCCCTTCCCGGCCTGGAGACAGGCCAAACCGTGACGTCTACTATTCCCAGTTGTCTCTTTTCTATCATGTCCCTGAGATGTAAAGCCTTCACAAAGATGGTGAAGTAGACAGAAATGAATCGTTGGCTGTATTTAATTCTCTCCTTAAAAAAAAAAAAACTTTGGTATTTACTGCTACCACACATATTGCACTCTAATCTAAGGGATGATACAAACCCCTTTTTAACACACCACCAGAGCACTGTAGTGTTTGGGTTTGGTGACAAACTCCTGACTCACCTAATGATGTCGGGGACCTGTCAATATTCCCTACGGGTGGCCCCGACCATGGAGACAGATAAACGACAGCAGATGCTGTGTGGCAACATCTCTCTTAGGTGTCAAGCTACTCCTAATGGAAGTAGTTTTGCGAGGGTGGCTTTTGCTTACATCTCCATTTGGCTCCGACACAGAGTGGCCAAAGCATTTCTCAGACTTCAAATTTGAAAATGAACCCTGCGTACGTGTAACACTTTGTAACCAATTAAATTGTGGGCAATCACCCAGTCACTGCCGTTTTCTATTACTTGCCATCCACTTCCCTCCACTTCCCCCCTCTGCAATGACCTCCATTCTGGAGGTGTACTTGGAACTGCTGCCAACGTCCACTGCTTTGTTTCAGCTGTCAATCAGCTTCCCATAGAAGGACTCCAGAGACTGTTTCTGTCTCAGTGATTTTTCAAGCCAAAGAGCTTCACTGCAGGGTGCAATCATTATTAATGGTACAGTCATAAAGAAACCAGCCAAGAACATGTTTGACCTTCTTGCTCAACCACTAACAAAAGCTTTTAAAGAAAAAAGTACTTATGTGTGAAGTGGTTTCAATGAAAAAGAACAACAGCAACCACAACAAACAACACAGTATGATCATTTATAGTGAACCTGCTGTTATTAGGACTATGCAACTGAAATTGTTCTGTATTCTCCAAAGATTTCACTACTGGAACCTGTACAGTAAAAAACAATCATATTAATATAATAATGTCAAAATCCCTTAAAGGGGTGGCAGGCCCATCGTTACAACACCCAGATATTGGAGGTTAATTAACCTATTACAACAAAGCATTTTTGGTAATATTTAAGTTGGTCATGTATTTACTGTATTTACTGTAATTATGATGTATGAAGATTAAAAGCACCATAAATATGTAAACAAATTCACAAACAAGTCAAAAGTGGCAATTCTAGGCAGTCACTTTTAGCTGTATTGCTTTGGTTGCCTTTTGCTCCACTTCATTTTCAAAATGCAATCTGGGAAATCATACCCCAATTTACATAAACAATAGAAAGGCTAAGTTTAGCTACTCTAAATGATAACAAGGTCTATACAGTGGGTCAGCGTGGGTACCAAACACTCATAAATGATTCATTAAAACTACACACTTCAAATGAAGACAATTCTGCCTTTGAGAGCTCTAAATTTAGAAGCACCTGTTCCTTAAAACGCATAGCTCTGCCGTACACTTCATAAGACATCACTGAACACAGAGGAGAAAGAGGCACAGATCATTACATGACCATTGAGGTGTGTGATGATTTTGACTCCATGAAACACCTCCCATCGGCTTTTGGGAGAATTTTTAGCTTTTAAAAGTCAAATCCCTATACTCCTGAAATTGTGTAAATCAGATAAAGACAAATTATGGCAGACTTAATGCTGAACTCTATCCTCTAGCACTGCTCACTTTGGGTGCATAATAAAGTGTTTCGCTTTTTATGACACACCGAAAATTGATGGATGGAGCTCTTTCATGCAAAGTATTGAGACAATTATGCTAGAGCTATATCGCTGCCAAAAATTCCTTCAAAAGTTCCCCTTGTGGAAACTGCTTTCAAACTAGAAGCGAAGTTTAGGAGAAGTCAGTGCTTTTGAAAAGTGCTTTTGAGTATGCATTATTTGAATAATGGGTGTGGTGAACCCAGCGTTCAGGGCAGTGGTTTGTGCAGCTTTGAGCTCATACACTTCAGTGCTACCTTCAGAGTCACAACCTCAACAGTGTCAGCAAATCTGGCATTAAAGGTGAAGTTTGGCAAAAAAGATGATTAACAGCTTTAAGACAAAATTTATTCTTCAATTAACTGTTGCCATCACAAGCAAAACACACCCAGTCAAATTACATGTTTTGGAATTTAATGTGTGGGTATGTATGTAAATGTATAAATCCTTTACAAGAGACAAACTTAAAGATGGAATTTTTCTGCAAATTTGGTGCTGTCAGGTCTGAGGGTTGCGGCCACTAGAGGCTGTCGTATGTTTAGTTTTGTGAGGCCCTGTGATATGG
>JBBPCZ010000023.1:90885-103072 GCA_037974445.1 Brycinus macrolepidotus | reverse complement strand
AATTATGACAGTCCCGGGCCGGCCCAAAAGTGTGCGTCGGCCCACCGGGCATCGCCCGGTACGCCAGATGGCCAGTCCAGGGCTGCCTGTGGGGTCCCCTAAAATAAATGATTCTGGTTGTTTTATAGCCAGGTATTTGTTATTAATAAAGCTGCCCAATATTTGTTCACAAGTTTTCTTGATAACAGAATTCGTACTGTTTTTATCAGCAAAGCACAGTTCATGTTCACTTAATTTAGTTAATTTAAAACAGTCTGTTGCCTCAAAATATTTAGGTAGTCACCCATATATATTTGAGTATAAATAAACAGTCAAAATAAAGTCTAAATAAACCAAAAGTGAAATCTGCAACCAAATTACAGCTGTGATGTTTTTCACAACCCTGAGTGTTCTATTAATTAAGTAATTACTGTATAATAATAAGTCTAATAAAGAGTGGATAACAGTCCTACAAAAGGCTTAAGGGTTAAAGGAGGGCATTTTTGTGTGAGATTCAGGTCTGTTTTGCTAGTCTGCACTTTGCTGGGAGCACCTACAGGGCGTCATGCAAAATATTCACTCTCAGGTTCAGTGGTTCACTTGCTGGCAGATCAGATGGGAACTGCCTCAACGCAAGACATTTGAGCCACTTTGCCATTATGAACCACACTGACAGAAGTTTCCATTTCATGAAAAACTGAAACGGAATAGTACTCCTGTAATGATTTGTCAAGGGTGTTGTGATGCGTTGTGACTTTCTTTTATTTCTTCTTGGCTTCCATCTTAAGCAATGCCTGTCAAGGGAAGCCAATTTCAGTTCATCATCTCATTCCAATAACCATTTGCATAATCTGATCAAATGAGGCCCAGGCCCTTATGATAATTATCCTGAGCCAAAGTCATTAACATTAATCTACTCTAGAATAGAATTTACATAGAGTCAACTACTCTCATATCACTTCACAGCGGATTCGATCCTCTAATGCAGTATACATTTGGGAGCTGACAACAGAACTTTACATTGTACTCCATGTTCACTACACTAGTAACACCTTCAATTTACACTGACTGTCAATATACCAGAAACACCTGTCTTCTATTTCTACTCACTGTCCATCTTATTAGAAACAACTACTTTTACTTCCACTGACTGGTCAGTTTATGAGATCGACATAGCTTTCTGGTCACTGTATATGTGAGCAGTTACAGACTGTTGCTGCAAAATGTGCCAGCTGCCTGCTACTGTAGTGATCATCAGGACCATTGTTTACCAGACATTACTTGGATATTACCAAAGTAAACACAAGGAAGATAGATATTTCTAATTGGCCAGTGAATATATGTAGGGCCATGGGTAATTAATTCAATTCAAATTTACATTATTGATGAATTGGCTTATTGGTCACTCTCCAATTTGAAAATGAAATTAAATGTTTGCTGTTTACAATTATTTGACTAATCATCAAAATAGTCATGAGATTATTCAATTACAAATATAATCAATAGTGACAGCCCTAATTCAGATCATAATTCTGAAAGTTGACTAATTTGACATTGTTAGTAATGTGATTTTATTTATACTCAAATGTGAAACAAGAGTGCATGTATAACCCTATTTAGGCTCCTCTTATACAGATTTTACTGTGTGATTTATTTCTTTCGGCAATATCTGTGTTTTTTTTTCTTTCCTCCTCATAGAACATTATGAAAACATTTTCACTGAATTCAGCTGTGAACTGATCATTTTAGTCCGATCCAGCTACATATCTCTGTGATTTTCTGGGCAGATGCCACATCATTTTGGAAAAAAAAATGTTCTTACCATTGTTGCTTGCAATGTTTAGTCCTCCAATGTGCAAATCCCCATTAAATGCTTTATCTCTATGTTTCTGCATATAGGCAATTTTTGCATCGTGCAACATATGTTGAGCTTGTTTATTTTCAGAAATTGATGGACAGATCTCAGCAGGGATTCTGCATTTCTGCTTCCTTCTCCTTTTCCTGCTGTTTTCAATTCCCCAAATGAAAACAATAATGTAATGAACAGCCTAAAGACATACTGAGAGAGCTGAGGCCTCATGGAAAAAGTAACAATTCCTAGCATAACAATTCAATACTAAGTGTGACACATAGTTTGCCAATCTCTTAACATGCAACCAAATTGCTCCTTACTTCCAATAATTTGCCATGTATGTAATATGTTGCTGATGTGCATTCACCATACAGATCTTAATGAATATTCAGGATAATGGCTCTACTCAGCAGAAGTAAGCGAAGTGATCATTTGGTGATCACTTAGGCGGAAAATAACTGCACTTTGAACATGATAATTACAGTGCAAAAACCTTTCAGCCGCTTCCATTTAATTCAGCTTTCCCATTATTAACTTATGATCTACTGACCAACAGAGTGACCTTCTAGTGGCTAAAGACTGTACACTTAAGGCAGCCATTAGAGAGTGGGGTTGATTTATAACACCTAGTTTTTGCACATATTAACTAATGTTTGGCAAGTTAATAATCTAAAAACATTTCAGAAGGACTGGATTGTTCCAAAAACATGAACAGTCAATGTTACACCTGAAAAAGTATGAATGTTTCAGATTTATCTGTCAAATAAATAAATGAATAACAGTAACAAATATGGCAAGGTGCCAAGGTTATGTAGAAGACCTGAGTTTCATATCAGTGACACTGCTTGGCCTTGGTCTGCATCTCTCCACTGAGCCACTTCTCTGCACCAATCTTCAAAGTCACAAACAAAGCAGTTTTTTTGCATTGACTACAGGCACTCAGTCAAACACAAGAAAAAGCTTGATCACACCTTGCAAACACCCACTTTCATTTTACTGACATCTCTGCATGGTAAAAGAAAAAAATACAGCCTTCTCAGTCATTACTGAATCTACAGCTTCATTCTAAAGTTTCCCACTTTTTTCCTGTTACGAGGTTGTAAAAACCTTATGGAATGCTTTAAAAATTCTAAATCTACTGAATTTTAAGTTTAGATTTTCTGCATAGCATTGTTTCCTGTACTAAGAGGCTGGACTAAAACTGTTGGAAATGGCAAAGCCTTTGCCACCATTCTAGTGCCACTCTATGATATGACAATAAAAATCTACACTCCATCTGTCAGACCTTAAATCCACATAGCCAATAAACATCTTTTTTTTTTAAAGTCATGTCAAGTCATAGCACTTTTCACAAAGCACCTCTACAGAAATCCCAGTCCAAGCAACAGTGGTAAGGAAAAATGCTGTTAGAACATGAAGAAGAAACTTTGACACATTATTGAAGTCTACTAACATCAGGGAGTGAGCCCATTCATAGTTTGTGGGGTGGGGCTTAATACCTATTTTTTAAAATAATAGAAAATTAATTGGACAGGAATTAGAATATTTTAGCATCTAACAAAACTATACCCCATTTTCCATAACACATTGGCAGATTTGCACTTTTACCTGTTGTGAAACTGTGTTTTTATCATACTGAAAGCTGGTTGGTTGATGATGTTTGACAGTCAGCTAATCATCTACATATGTTAGGATATTTTTGGATTTGTGAAATCCAAGAGTTTAGGTTACTAGGTGACTACAGCCAGTAGCGTCTCCTCCATTTTTATAACAGTCATTGCACAGAAAACAGAGAGCAATACACACAAAACTGCAGTAAAAACTGTTACAGAACACACCTAGAACACATATCATCCTGTGGAGCAGCTGTGCTATGCAGTACTGTTTAAAGCTTGTTGATAATATTGGTGAGTTTGACTGGATAATAAGTACTGCACACAACAACACTCTAGTAAAAATCTACAAACATAACAAGCCAAATATACTGTGCTGGCGTGATAAAACTTCAATGAATCCTCCAATTCTCTGCTGAAATCTTATTATCTATTATCTATCTAAGTAGACCTAGTAAGTAAGCAAGCCTTGGGGACCACTAATAGAGGAATGTAGAATTTGACTTTTTTGCTGTAATTTTTGCTGTGCATTTTGCTGTAATATTTTTGTTAAGAAGATCACGTGAAGTCTACCAACAACAGGGGCTGAACTAATTGCTTTAGGATCAAGTCAGACAGCAAGTGCTCTGATCCGGAGTGCAGTGGAGGGGCTGAAAGGACAGTGCCTCACAACCAACACTCCTCCACCCGCACAAGTTAGGACCTCTATGAGCCTCGTAGAGATGCTGGTAACATGCTCTCGACCCTTCACTGCTCAACTTGCAAACCTCAGAGTGGTACAACTCCTTTGACGCTCTGATCACCGCACCCCACAATATCCTCCTCTGTACTTATCCTGCTGCATTTATCCTGAATTTTGTAAATAAACACTTATATTTGCATTGTTTATTGCTACCTCTGTGTTGCGTGTCTGGGCACTGATACATGGCACAGTGGTGGAGAATGTGGGCATCATGGACGCAGACCAAGGATGCAGCCCCCAAGCACCATCAACCATTTTGGCCAGGTCATACTCAGCAAGGAACACAAGACCACCTGCATGAAGACTGTCCAGATCCCTGCAGCATGGTAATGGCATTAAAGTGTGCCACATTAGAGATGGCCACCCACGATCCTGGTGTCACGTTGAAAGGACAAGAATGTACCTGAACAACCAGTTAGCCCAGTGTAGCGTAGCGGATGAACCCAATAGCGGACAAACATGAGAGAGTTGGTAAACCACGCACCTTGTTCTGAGAATGTTCCACAAGAGATTCCCACCAGGAACCTGCATTCTCACACACACAAACCGGAGTACTCACAGTACCAGTAGACTGGAGAAGGAGTTGGGCTGGCATGGGATTTAGCAGTGGGGAGTCCAGCAAGAGCCACCAGGTGCACGGCCTTGGAGAATCTGTCAACGATGGTGAGGATGGTGTCTTTACCCTCCGATTCCGGCAGACTGGTGACAATAGTCCTCCATAGTCTCCCCCTGTTGGACCTGACAAAGAAAGGTGAGCCTAAGAGAGTGCAGTGAACTTAAGCAGTGGAACAGGCCTTCCAAAGTCTGAAGACGACCCTTACTTCAGCTCTGGTGCTCTGAAATCACCCATTCATTCTGCAGACCAGCTTGGGAGCCGTCTTGTTACAGGTGTTTGACAAGGAGAGGCATCCCATTCTATACATGAGTAGAAAGCTGACCCCTGCTGAATCCTATTATGTGGCTATTGAGCGTGAAGCCCTGGCATTCAAACGGACAGTAGAAGAGTTGTGGTATTATCTTATGGGATGGAAATTTACCCTTGTGACCAACCACGCACCGCTACAGTGGATGGACAGGGAGGAACAACAATAACTGCATAATGCATTGGTTCCTCTCCCTACAAGAGTTTTATTCTCAGGTCCAGCACAAGGTAGAGGTCCTCCACATGAATGCCAATGCCCTCTGCCATCGGCACATCAATGGGGCTCTCCCCTCCTACATGTCTGGCTTGGAGCTTGGGGGAGCAATGTGATGGTGAGCTCTCAACCCTGCGATGTTAGGTGGCAAGCACTCCACTCCAGAGTGTGGTATATGTGCTGAAAGGAGAACGCCCTACAACCAACATACTCTGCTGACACAGTTCACCACCTCAGGTAGCAACAAACATCGAAATGTGTCACAGTATCCATATAACATGCACTGAATATGAATGCCTAATTTTAATCCCAAAAAAGTTCTGGTGCTATTAAATAAATGTTTGGGGCTATAACCTAATAGGAACTACCCTGCCTTGAGAGAAACCAAGACTATAGCCCACAAGGCACTAATCTTCCTTGAGAGGACCCAAGTGGAACCTACCATCCTCAGGTCAACACCAGCTAGCATGAAAACTGAACCATGCACTACAGTTTCTCACTGGGTGAACATTTCCTATATAGGTTTTCCAACCTAGATGTAAATTGGTTTTATACTTTTGAAAATACGAAGTGTGATTGCATGGTTGATATTGTTATTATGGTTGTTGCTAGGTTTCTATGGCACTGCAGGCGGTTGCTAAGTTGTAGCTAGCTGGTTGCTATAGTAACTGTAGTGGCTGCTATGGTGTTGCCAGGTGGTTGCTATGATGTTCTAAATGATTGCCAAGGTGTTGCTAGGTGGTTACCATGGTTTCACACTATTAAAGTATAAACATTGGACAAAAAGACAAGGGTGGCAAAACTTTTGCACAAATACAGGGGTACCTCTCCTCATGATGCACAATGAGAGTAGTACTTTTGATCAAAGAGTACCCAAACTTTCACTTCAAAATGCTCTAATGCCAGTGGATTGTTTCCTTATTAATAACCAAATATGTCAGTTACACCTGTTTTTCTTTCATTAAATGATATGTACTGAGGACTAAATATACATTAATTTTCTATCCAAAAATGGGTGCAAAAAACGCACTTGCCAAGAAAAAGATTAAAACAGTAGAGGAAAAAAATCTGTTTGAACAAAAAATGGCTGTCTCACTTAAACTCTCAAGCTAATGCACTTTAGTCTCCTTAAGGTTCCAGAAGCATTTTTTTCTGAAATCAGCTAACTGAGCTGGTTAGCGGCTTGCTGGCTAACTAACAGCAGCCTCAGCGCTAAAAATAAGCTTCCATGGGTTGATTATTTTTTTCAAAACATTGACACATATTTCACTTCATATCTGACTTGTGCTTTAGTGTCTTAAAGGCTGTTTATGAGCAGATATCCACACATATCCAGCCCTGGAGCACGACTTACGTATTAGCTGCTAGCTGGAGCTGAGAGAGCTGTTATCTTAGATATTCCCTTTTCCAATCAAACATGAGTAAAACAGCAGAAATCTGTAATATAGGCTCCTATGATCCGCATTGGTGATGGTCTCTTCATTTCTTTGAGCAGAGGAGTAATATGTTTGGATGCTCCTTCAGCATCACAGGCTACCCAGTTACCAACATTAGCTCTGTAGCAGAGTCCAGTGCATGAAAATGGTCTCTGGGTTCATTTTAGATTTACCATTCAGTTTTTTACAAAGCTGGAGCTCTGGTTTGACTCTTTCCATTCACAGGGCTCTGGACATAGTGCTCCTAAAACCTGCAGCCTCCTTATCCAGCACCACTGCTACATTTTGCTTTGTTAATGCAGCTCTGCCTCTAGCTTGAGTGACATGACATCCTGATGCTTGAACATTTCCCCAAGAAAATTATTGATTGTAAATAATCAATACTCAGCCCCTGATCAACCAATCGAAAAATTGTATGTACGCATAATATATTGGATATTAACACATGTCAGAGATGGAACCATGCCAAAATCTCAAACAGCCTTGGAGGAGAAGCAGCGCCAAAATTCAACTAAACACAGAATATTAAAAAGAAAACTTAAGAAGAACAATAGTGTATTTGCTGACACAATCATACTAATTAAAGCTTTGCTACACCAAACAGCTCACAAAGGTTCAAACTTCACTTGATAAGAAATGCTTGGACCCCAAGTGTTTCTAAACTTCTGCAAATGCTGCCTCTGCTCTGTACCTGAATTATTTATTTGGATGGCTGGAGCACTCAGGGCCAAACATAATCTCTAAGCTTCTACAGTGTGTTTCAGATTCATTAAGCAAGAGGACACTGTTCTTCACCACCTGCCAGGACTCTCTGATTGGCTGATTATTCAAATGTGTTTATGTGCAGCCTGTTTATTATGAACGCCTGGTGAGAGCTTTGTTAAAGGCTGAGAGGGATGGGCATCCCGGCACGACACATAAGAAGGACCTTTTGCTTGCATAAAACATGGCTGCCTTTGATGATAAGGACACTGTTTTTTGCTGATAACCTCTGAGATCAGCTGGGGTGGTGTGGTGTGTACCAGTAGCCAGGGGGGCGGGGGGATAACACTAAGCAGAGGAGCGATCCAGATCATTTTCTGCATGGTGACATCCAACGTGTACCCACTGAGCTCCCAACGTACTGAACCTTAAAGCCAGCCTGTTTGCCCATGCTTTTGTTTATTCCATTGCTGGGCCACTGACACTACCCTCCACACGCGCACACACACACATGCACACACACACACACACACACACAGTCATGCTCCTATGCACACAAAAACATTCACACAACTACATACATAAATACACATACACACACGCAAAAAGTAAAGAGAATATATGTAGAGGTACAAATATTTATATGTACATAGAACACACACACGGGTTCCGTTTGATCATACTTGCGATAAGAAGTTTGAATATTGCAGGTAAAATAATCAGTCCAATTAATTAGAATTTACTCAGTTTGCTTCTTTGCAATTTACTTGAATTCTTTAAGGACACATTGCTCAATCAAGTATCCTAAATGTTGCCAACTGTTTTCTCCCAAACACTTCTCCTTGATCTTGATGGAAAATGAGATCAAGAAACAGTTTGAAGGAGAATTCATAAAGACTTTCAGACAAGAAAACCACTGTGCTAAGAGAATCTGACTGCACGTTCTTCAGGTTCTGTGATTATGCGATGGTGGATGTTATTGATGTAGGTCTGCTGTGGTGAAACTACAGTGTTCTGAAGGAGGACTACTGAAAGCACGTCTTAGATTCTTTGTCCGTGTTCTCTTACCATGTTGCTTCGTGCAGGCTATATAAATGTGGAAAATCTGGCAAACAATGTATCTTTTTAAATATTGCTTCTACAAAGAACTAGAGGACGACATTATCTCCTTTTCTTAAGTAAAGGATGGTCTAGTACAGCCTACGCTAAAGGTGATAAGAAAGGAAGCACTGAAGCACCTTTCCTTAACATTTAGAGAATTTGACCAGTTCTTATCAAGACTTCCGGGTCATTTCACAGTTAGGAACCTTACCAAGCAAAAAAGATGTTTTCGGCCACAGCCCTTGCCATTGCTTATTCTGATGTTCCTCTGTAAACTGTGCATGCAACAACAAATCATTCCTACGTATGTTCCCTTGATACATCAGACCAGGCCACCTTCTTTCATTGCTAGTTGGTCTAGTTCTGATGCACACATGCTCATTATGGGGGACTTTGGCAGAGGACAGGGGTCAGCATGACTACTTTGACCAGTCTATGTCTGAGTAGTTGTTCTGACACCTTTCTTACACTTTGTCATCAGTTTATGCTACAGTAGCTCCTCTGTGGGATTGGATAAGACAGGCTTGCCTTTGCTCTCAATGTGCATCCTTGGGCCACTTTTGGTAGGTACTGAGCGCTGCATACCTGAAACACCCCACAAGACCTGTCATTTTGGAGATGCTCAGACCCGGATGTGTAGCCATCATAGTCTGTTCCTCATCAAAGTTGTTTGGATTCTTACACTTGACATTTTTTTTCATGCGCCCAACACATCAACTTCAAGAACT
The DNA here is from genome assembly GCA_037974445.1 of Brycinus macrolepidotus. NCBI lineage: Eukaryota > Metazoa > Chordata > Actinopteri > Characiformes > Alestidae > Brycinus > Brycinus macrolepidotus. The sequence continues at coordinate 93,783 of JBBPCZ010000023.1, read as the reverse complement.
GACTGTTCACTTACTGCCTAATATATCACACCCCTTCACAGGTTCTATTCTAATGAGAGATAATGAATGTTATTCACTTCAGCTGTATGCAGTCTTGATGTTGTGGCTGATCAGTGTATATATCAGGTTGGAATTATGTTAAAACTCAAAATTTGTGCAAAATGAACTGTAACCAAAAAAATTTAAAATTCACAAAACTGTAAGCAATAATAGGAAGCCCCATGTCCAGTAAATGTTTTTTAAGTGACTGCAACCAATCAGAATGTTCAAAAAAGTGCCAAAGAACAGTCCAGTAAGGTGTGGAAGTCACTATCAAGCATCATTTCAAGCCGGGGCTTCCTTTTCTTACACATGGTCACTGGACCACATTTTGTGAAATAAAGGTGAGCATAATTGTTTATGTTTTCTCATTTAAAATGACAATCTTTAAATTAAAAATATGTGTATATAAAGGTCTAGAGAAGCCTTTTGGTAGGTTTTAGGAGGCTTTTTTTTATTTGCATGTTCAGAAATTCAGTTTTTCTTTTCATTGCCACAGGGCAAATGTGCAGTAAGGGTTACTTTTCAAAGAGGCTTGAACTGAACATGTGCTTGAATGTTATCCTATATTATCACAAGTATTTGTTCAATACTTGTGATAATATAGTTGTAAATAGTTGTAAGTTGTAAATTTTTTGGTATTTATTTTAAAAGTTATTTTTACTTTTTTGGTAGACAATGTTTGGTAGACATTACTTTTATATATTTTAGACATGGAGGATAAAAGTTAGGATGAAGATGATGATGAATACGAAAATGATAGAAATTCCTCTCAGAACCCTCGATGGAAAACTTGTCACACAGCTGCACCACACTGTGAAATTCTGACTCCATAAGAACATTTCAGAAATCTTCTCTCAAAAACCTCTTTGAGCTTATTTTTTAAAGAGTCAGACTTTAACATCATCCAGTGCAATCCTGCCAAGCTGCTTAACCTTACCATTGAAGAACCTCCACATGTCAGCTACCCACATGTTTTGGAGCCACAGAAGCCACATTGCATATGTTGCTGATGTGATGCCTCTTGCATGATGGGAGGCCATCAAAAGATTTTTCCATTTTAATGACAACAGTGGTCAGCCCTCAAGAGGTATGGCTGACTATGATGAGCTTTACAACATTTGGCCTCAACTAAATCACGTCCTCGCCAAGCTGAAACAGCGTCCTATGCATGAGACATTATTGTGGAAGAACAAATGGTGACATTCAAAGTCGAGAGTATAATCAAACAGAACCTACCCAATAAACCGAGAAAATGGGGTTACAAACTACTGGTCCTTGCTGGATCAGATGGTGTTCCAATTTTGTTCCAAGTTTATACAGGGGAAGTTGTCCATCCACCTGAGATCCAAGATGTACGTAGGTGTTCACCCTGTATCCCATAGATGGGACAGAGGCCAAAAGAAGACCATCAAGGTCACATGCCCTGCATCAGTATCTAAATGCAATCAGCACATGGGAGATTATATATGCTTTATATAATTTCAATATCAATTCAAAGAAATAGTTCCTGATCTGATAAGGCTGTGGTGACAAGTTGGCTCAGCTACACATGGGACTCTGCTGAGAATAGACTAATGAAAAATTATCATATGCGGCTTTATACCTTCAAGTCCCTAATTGCACACAGTGCAAATTTAAAGATGATGCCAGGAAGTGTCACATGCATGGCTCGGGGAGTGTAGCGAGGCGCAGACGCAGGGTTCCCTTTGTAGGTTTTTATTAACAAAACACAAACTCAAACAGAAGGAACTCAAAGAGGCATAAGGGCCCAAAACACAAAGCATACTTCAAACAGAAGACACACAAGGGATGGGTAGAGTGAGAGTAAGCGTGAGGGTGAGGGTTGACCGACAACCAAATACAAAACTCTTGGAATTTAAATATACAAAATATTCAGACATAAACCAATCATCAAAGACAATGGATTGACTATATGCCGCGGATTTCCATTCTGACGTTTTAGCCAGCTGAAGTAATAGTGACTACTTTTGTAACACAGCAAACCACAACACACAATGCACAGCGAAATTTGAGTGTTGGAGTAGTGAGTGGGTACAGTACCTTACTCAAGAGCACCTCAGAAGCAACTAGGTGGGAAATTGAACTCACAACCCTCCAGTCATGAGTCCAATTCCTTGAAATGATAGGCCACCAATGCCCCACAGTGACATTCGCATGCACAACTACACATTCATATGTATGCACTCCTGTCCCCACCTACCCACACACAGACTTGCTTACATACATCTATGGACATATACACACACTCCAACATGCAGACCCACAAGCACACATGCTCACACATAATACTAATTGTTACATACATGCATGCATGCCTACACACATGCTTTTGCACACATGTATTTCTTATTTATAGCACACTTGTTTCCTTTTTTGTCTTTTCCACAGAAGCAACTTATATAAAGGTGTTAGCTTATCTCTGCCAAAAATATCAACGCTTAAAGTTCATGACGTGTACCATGACCTTCTTGCTGATGAAGCTCCCATGATCACAACAATGGCTGTTTCCAGTGGTGTACCTCTGGTTGACTCCATGTTCAGACAGGTGCAAGAGGGTCGTGTGCTGTCCTATCAGATGCCAACAAAGACTGTCCCAAGGACCTGTCCACACACAGACGCCCCTTCTCCCCCACAGCTGCCACTCTCCGATTACAGGTTGGGACCCTCTACATGTGCATTTGTCTGCTCTGAACATCAGCACCATTACATCGCATCCCTTGAGACATCTTTGGAGACTGCACACAAAATTAAACACAGAACACGAGAACAGAGTTCTTGTGCTGAGTGGCACCAACTAAGGAGGTGCCGCATCACCTCTTCCAAATTCAGAGAGGT
>JBBPCZ010000023.1:51389-64482 GCA_037974445.1 Brycinus macrolepidotus | reverse complement strand
TAAAAGGTCTGGAGTTGATTCAAAGCACTGAATTTGCATTTGGTAGCTGTTCACTGGAACTCAACATGAGGTCCAAACAGGTGTCAAATTGAAGGAGGCCATCATTAGGCTGAAAGAACAAAAATAAGAAATGTGCTGTGAGCTCAGCAACACCAAAAGGCCTGGTAGACCATGAAAAACAACTAAAGAGGATGATCATGGGATTCATTCCTTGGTGAAGAAAAACCCTTTCACAACATCTAACTGTCACTGTCACTGTCACTGTCAACATCTACAATCAAGATAAACCTTTATGAATGTAAATACAGAGGGTTTATCTCTAGATGCAAACCACTCGTAACACTGAAGGTCAGGAAGGCCAGATTAGACACTGCCAAAAAACGTCTTAAAAAGTCTGCCCAGTTGTGGAATAAGGTTCTTTAGACAAATGAAACCAATATCAACCTGTACCAGAATAATGGGAAGAGAAATGTACGGAGAAAGAAAGTTACAGATATAGCATCCAAAGTATGCTATATCATCTGTCAAACATAGTGGAGGCAGTGTTTTAGCATGGGCATGTATGGCTGCCAGTCACTGGTGTTTATTGATGTTGCTGACAGAAGTAGCAGGATAAATTCTGAAGTGTTTAGGGCTATACTCAGATTAACCCAAACACTGCAAAAACTGATTGGAAGGCGCTTTATAGTGCAAACAGATAATGAGCCAAAACATATTGCAAAAGCAACCTAAAAGTTGCTCAAAGTAAAGCAATGGGATATTCTTCAATGGCCAAGTCAGTCACCTGATCTGAACCCAATGGAGTATGCTTTTCAGTTACTGAAGACAAAACTGAAGGCAAAAAGACCAACAAACATGCAGCAACTGAAGGCAGCAGCAGTGAAGGCCTGGCAAAGCATATCAAGGGAGGAAACTTGGCATTTGGTGATGTCTATGGGTTTCAGACTTCAGGCAGTGATTTCAGACTTCAGGCAGAGGATTTTCATCCAAGTATTAAAACAAAACATTTTATATTACAGTATTTTGTCTTTTGAGCCTCTGAAAATGGAGGGGCTGAAAAATGTCTGGAATTTCTGAAAGCTTAATGTAATAACTTTGTTAAACCACTTTAATTAAAGCTGAAAGTCCATACTTCCATCACATCTTGATTGCTTAATTTCAAATCCATTGTGATGGTATACAGAGGTGAAAATTACAAAAATTGTGATTGTATTGTATTTCACTGGCTACACAGCAAGCTGTGATGTGATTTTCTGACTCCTTTCTTTCATAGCCAGCATTAATGTTTCCAACAATTTGTGCTACAGTAGTTCTTCTGTGAGGTCAAAACAGATAGGCTAGCCTTCTCTCCCGATGTGCATCAATGAGGCTTGGGTGATCATGACCCTGTCCTCAATTCACTGGCTAACCACTAACCACTAACCTCTGCATACCGGGCACACTCCAAAAGACCTCCTGTTTTACAGATTTTCTGACCCAGCTGACTCTCACAATTTGATCCTTGTCAAAGTTGCTCAGATTCTTACATTTGCCCATGTTTCCTGCTTCCAAGACATCAACTTCAAGAACTGACTGTTCACTTGCTGCCTTATGTGTTTCATTCATTGGCAGATGCCATTGTTATTCACTTCACATGTCAGTGATTTTAATGTTGTGGCTTATGTATGATATACTCTACTACTACAAATATTAGATAAACTATTAATCCAATTACTCTATACCTAGATGGTATCTAGGTCCAGAAAAGATATTTATTTGGCAAATTAACATGTTGGCATGTTGGCTGCGGAGAAAGTCCTAACCAGCATCCAGTACTGTGCTTTCATTGGCTTTTGGTTGTTTTGTTTTTACTCCAGTTAAAACATTATCCTTTCATTAACATTCATTGTTTTTCAACTATTATTCACAGTGCACGTCCCTGACCCATGCTAGGTTGTAGCCCCATATCTAAAGCAGCTGAGCACTGATGGCAACCACTAACATGGCATAAAGTCTGAGTTTTTTATTTGAAAAGACTGCCTTCCACCAAATATTTTGTCTCTAGAGGCGTCTTGTTACACATCTCTGCAGACAGAGAACGGGATCCTTTCCCATGACACTGTAGGCAAGGATCTGACTCCAGTCATCACTCTCTTGCTGCTCTTCCTCTCCCCTTTGACAATTTTCTCATTGTCTGTGTGGGGTTCTGATGCACAGCCTGGTGTCACATTTACTTACGGAGATCTCTTCGTGGGTTGTTACGCTGCATCCGTGCCGCCACCTCAACTCACACAACCTGCCACTTTAATGTCAACATCTATTTCATAGTAGTTTATCCGGAACATTGAAGCCACTTCCAGTGACGAATCTCAGCAGCCCTCTTCTCATGGTCAGCACTGAGGGAGAATGGAATGTAAAAATACTAGGAATGGAAAAATACAGTTACATATACACACACCACAGTGAGGATTTCTATTTTAAAAACACAAATGCATTCAGTATTATAGCTTTGCCAGTCAAATTTGAACATCTTAACATTTTTCAAATGTTTTGATAAAAACATGTTAAATGACAGTTTTCAAGATGCAACAACTTTTCACAAGTGTGTTATTAAATGAACATTTTGTTCTGATTTGACAGATTTCTTCCACGTGTTTCAATGAGCTATGAATAAGAAATAGTTTATGTCAAACTTTATCATGAAGTTTTAAGATGAATCCATTGGTTCAGATAAAAGTGTTCCCAAATAGTTTTTTTTTAAAAATCGACTTGAATTGAAATGTGGATGTTTAGAGAACATAAAACGCTTGTAACTATTATGTACATACGTTACAATTACGTGCAGTAACAGACTAGTTATAGAATACCACTACAGGCTCCTTGGTTTTGCCAACATTCAGTCAGAGGCAGTTGCTGACACTATGATTTCAGTTTCTCCACCTTCTCCATGTCTACAGCCTCATTGTTGTTGAAGATGAGGATGATCCACGGGCTGACTGAGCATAGAGCCCTCTAAGGTTCATGTGGTGGTGGATTGGCAGCACCAAACCTCACTTCAGCTGGTGCAAAGTTTCCTGGGCTTTGCCAACACCAGAAGCTGAGAGGGCTTTTGACCAGCTAAAGCAGCGGCTGACCACCATCCCTGTCCTTACAGGGATCCACACCAGGCCAAGTGGTACCTCCTCCTTGCCCAGCTTGATTTTGTACTATTGTATTGTTTGGGCAGTAAGAATGCCAAGTCAGACACCCTCTTATGACAGTGAGAGCCTCCATCCCCCAGGGGCCACCAGAGCCCATTATTGCCCCATCTTGCATCCTGTCCCCTGTCCGATGGGACATAGATAAGGCTGTCAGACGAATCCTGGAGGCGGTCCTCCTAGAGAGAGCTCTTTGTGGCTTCAGATAGCCTGTTGTCTGGCTACCATCGGTGTAGGCTGGACCCGTCCTTCCAACCAGAGAAACAGGTCTGGCTCTCTGTAAAGGACCTATCCCTCTGGGTAGATTCCAGAAAACTGGCTCCCCACTTTGTGGGACCCTTCCAGGTGGACTTACAAATAAACCTAGTCACTGCCTCATGTGGATTAATCCCATGTGTCACGTGTCCCACCTAAAGCCAGTGCTGTGAAGCCCTCTGCTGGACATGTGGCGTATCAGAGTTGCTATCCAGTTTCACATTGATTGGAAAAGCTATGGCCCGGAGGAACATTTATGGGTCACAGGCCACCACATTATGGACCTCAAACTTATCCAGGCCTTCAGGTGGGATTGTGACATAGGGTTAGGAACTTTGGGACCCATTTCTGGTGGGGTCCTGTAAGGGACCAGCCTGGGGTTAGACATAAGTCAGCCACTATTGGGAGACCTAGGACTTGTGCTGCCCTCCTTCCAGCACCTGCCAACTCCACTTTATAAGCAGGGCTCACAAACACACATCTCGCAAAATCTTTGTGTTTGGACACAGTGTTTGTGCTTGCTCAAACCACATGGACTAAAACAGTAACTTCGGTATTTGAGATTACAGGTTCTTCCTCTGCCAGCAGCATTTGAACATGCCATCCAATGCATTTTGAAAGCCACACACAGTACATTATCAGTCAGGCACACACACTTCTTTCCTGACATGTATCTTTCTCTTGAAGGGTCCTCTCTGTCCACTATATCTGAACTTGCTAACCTGCCCCTCCTGGCTTCCTTTCCCATTTTTTTCTTTTTAGCCCTCTTCCACCCTTCCACCCTTCTTTGGGCAAAAGAAAAAAAAAACACCTTAAAACAAGATCCCGCTGAAGCCCCACCTGTATTCCGGCCAGTGGCTCAGCATTAGAGTACTCATCCCACACCCGAGTGATGCAAGTTTTTGCCTTGTCTGATGCACTCCTAAGCACTACTACTTGTGTTGTGAGTTTATCCCCCACCAGCTGTACGTTTCAGCATGACAATCAGTTGGTTGCTCCATCACTGCTGATTCATTACAGTAAATACAGCAGCTCTACAGTCAGCACAGGTATTTAGTATGTGCAAGTAAATTCTCTGTCATGCTTCATTCATGCACCATGTATTTCAGAACATGACAATCAGTAACTTCCATTGACTTCAAAAAGCCCTGCATCTGTATATACTGTTTCTTTATACATTACTGTGCAAATGTTTTAGGATGAGGGTGTTGAAGCCTATCTCAGTGGTCACAGGGTGAAAGGCAAAGAAACACTACAGACAGATTGCCAGTCCATCTCAGGGCAGACATACAGACACAAACCTAGGGGTGATTTAGCATCTCCAGTTCACCTAACATGCATGTTTTTGGTGGGAGGAAGCTGTAGCTCCTGGTGGAAACCCATGTAGACACAAGAAGACCAAGCAAATTCCACACAAAAAGGATATTGGGAATCAAACCCATGACTTTCTTGTTGTAAAGGCAACAGCACTGATGACCCCTAATCTGTGTTTAAAAAAATGCTTAGGTGCCTAGGACTTTTGTACTGTACTGTATACCAAAAATAAAACAACAAAGAAAGGTAGGTTTGCAGAAAACTGGCAATGTAGAAAAAGGCCTATTCATTGTATTCAAAAGCCATCGACTCCATCTCAGTGGAGATAAAGAGAATGTCTTGTCACTTCAAGTCCACTCTGTAGAGCGATCAAAGCTTGAGCAAAGGGCTAAATCATTCATCTTAACATCTAGCTATATATAATGCTGCAAATGAACACATCAAACAGAGACAGATTCAGCCTGCTAGACAGATTTGCTCTCTGTAATTACATGTCAGGGTAAATGGGCTCATAATTTTCCTGAGCTCTGCTAGTGTTTTTTAATCAATTGAAGCATTTTACATTGTTAGCTTACTCCCTATGAGTGTCCTGTCAGTTTTCATTACATTCTACATTTAAAGTCTAAAGACAATATTTGAGGAGAGTATGTTTATCTAAGTTCCCAAAGATTTGCATGAAAGTCAGTCAAATAAAAAAAGTTGTATATTCCTTCACCATAGTTGAATCATGACACAAACACTATATCACCAGGCAGAGCCTTTAAGCTCCTTTTCATTATTAAAAGATTTGTACTGCTGGCTTATTCAGCTTGTAAAGTAAACATAAGGCTTCAATCAGAATGACTGATGTCACATTTGCAAATATTATCATACTTTTAAATCACTTAAGGACAACACACCAAAAAGTTAATAACATGATTTCTCATTATTGTTGTTGCTTTTATTTAATATTTAAATAACATGATCTAATAAAGTGGGGAAAATGCAGATTTTTACTTCATTTGAGTCACAAACTGCATTTTTAATCAAACATTATTTATTTATCAAAACAAATTAGTAATACCCTTTACCAATCCAAATTGTGTTCTGAATGTGCTTGCACACTGAATCTCAATGAGTATAAAAGAAGAATTTTTTGGTGTTCATGATGACATGTTTTATTAATTTTAGTGAATAGTAAATATAATATACAATAGTGCTTTTGGCCAACCTGTGGGCCATGGCCCTCCAGTGAGCTGGGGTGAATACTGCTAGGGGGCACTGGTTTGTTTAAATTACAATCCATCCATACATTTATCAAACTTTTTTTTCAGTATGTTAAATTCTGCCAATTATAAACAGCAAATGTTTAGAACGTGCATTAGAATGTGTAGAAGTGTGCTCTCTGTAGAGCATGTGTACTTATTTTCACTTACAAAATCGACAAAATATGTCATTGTGATTGTTGCCAATCATATAGTGTTTGTCTTACACTTACATTTTGCCAGTCCACTTGAAACTTGGCATGCTTGTAGCCTCACTTGGCTGATGCAGAATAAGAGATTTGTACCTTTTTGGGTATTAGCGTGACAAATTTTATTTAAAAAATCATTACGAGATAGGATCACCTAGTGAAAAAGGTCACTTGCCAATATCTTGCTATGTAAAGGTTCAATCTCACTAAATTGACAAACTGCATTACCACCACATTCTTTGGAAGCAGACCAAGTTTCATTCATTCAATTTTAATATCTCAAAAACCTCTTGAGCTAAAATTTGACATATTCACACTTGGCTACATTTGCTCACATATCCTACAGTCCAATTTGGCTCGCTCCACAAAATTTCAGCCAACAGCCAATCAAAATTCAACAGCAAATACACAAGTGTGCCAACTTCTTGTGACATAAAGGACATAAAGCTAATACATGCCTGTGTGAATGGCCAATCTTAAGCAAATTTTGTCAGCTCATTCATGAAGAAATATACATAAAATTTACAAAATTCAAATGGTCCTCTTGTTGAAGAGGTCAGTTGCCACTACTGCTGCTTGGGCCAGTTCACACATGTTTATTCTTTCAACTTCTTTTTGACCAGGGCAAGCAACACTTTGCATACACATGTAGTGATAAGAAAAAATTACACACAGGAAGCTCCAATGCTGATCTTTTTTACTCTGCTGAACCATTTTACTAATTATTCCGGCAGCAGATTTAGACAACATAAAAGGGACAAAGAATTAACATTTTAAAACTATAAAGTCAAAGTAGAGAGTTGTTGTTTTGTTGACCATTGGTTAGCAATGCTGTGCTTATTTGTTAGGTGTATATTTTCTTCACTTGCCAACTAATCTCTGGCCTGGAACCTGTTAGGAGTCGTAATAGAGGTAGCAATGCAGCATGACTTTATACAAGTTCATTGTTTGAAATGTGTGCATTATTGGACAAACTGTTTCTTTAAATGTTCTCTTCATGTTTATTGCAAACATAATTGTTCTATAATGAGTTATTCTGTCAAACAAATGTTTTAGTTTAGGTGGCAACCTTGTCCTGCCTCTCAGTTCCTGGCGTGGTGTGCTCTCACAGTTGCATACAGCATGACTTGGCAGAGAACCAGGGTACAGGTGGAGCTGAAGATTAAAGAGTCAGATGTTCCACTATCAAAACACATGAACATCAAAGTCATTATCAGGGCATGTCCTATGAACTGTCTTTTGCACGCATTGCTTGCCTTATGTATAATGCATAGGCATGTCAGTGTGCTCTGGCAAAGGCTTAAAATTATTAAATGGAGCTTACTTGTTTAACACCCCTTTCTGAGTTAGGCTAGACCTACTAGCTGCATAAGGTTTCCTAAAAGGGGTGCCCTGAGTTCAGTAGATTTTGGTGTTAGAGCTATTTGTTTTATACACTCAGTAAAGTCTGAATTGAAAGCTGCAGATTAAAGAATGAAACAAACAATATGTTATAGCGGTGCCTCCATTCAGAATATGTAGGTGTTATAGGCCCCAACCAATACCTGTGCCCAGCCCCTAATGACAACATAAATGGTTTCGAAACACACCGATATAGAGACACCTGGGTATGCAGCATAGATCTCTTCAACACAATAATGTACGGTTGAAGCAATTTTTTTCTCCATTGTACTCACAGTTCTCTGGCTTCTTTTAACTGATTTTGACATATACAACATGTACAAATCGTATACAAATCGTGTAGTGGGCTCACACACACATGCGCGCACACACATGCAAACTAAGCTGGCATTTGGTTATTTGAAAACCTCCCCCCCCCCATTGCTGGCCTGTGTCATGGCTAAGGTACATCGTGGCCCAAAACATTAATGGCCCTTTCACTCCTCAGAGCAAACAAATAGAACTTCAGCAGCGTAAAACACAGTGCTGCATAAACATCTTATATAACTATCCTTCCTCTCTCTCTCTCTCTCTCTCTCTCTCTCTCTCTCTCTCTCTCTCTCTCTCTCTCACGCACGTTGCGTGATTGATTCCCATGGTGCCAGTGGAAATCTGAGCTTCCCCAAACCGATGACTGGTACAAGAAGAGTATAGAGGGCTGTCTTGAAGCAGTGTTAGTGGTTAAAAACAACAGTCCAGTTCAACCCTACACAACTAAAGCTGGCTGCTAGCTTGAGCTAGCTACTCAAAGACTGATGAGTATCAAACTTCCTCATTAAACAAAATGACAGGTATTTGCCAGACTTTACAGTTCTGTTACGGGCTTTTTGGTGAAAAATCCGTCTTCAAACGTTTAAGCTGATAACACATGCAAATAACTTTGTTGCTCCGTAAACCACAGAGAAAAACGCTGCACACCACTTTTCTAACCCTTCTTCCCCCATCTCACCACAACACTGCTGATAGTTTGGCAAATTTACATCTGTGTATTTACATTTTTGAAGAAATACTTTTAGTTAACTATTTAACACCATTATTAAGAATAACTCTTTAAAGGATTTTAAGGATACAATTGCATCACAGCGTATGCACAGGCATCCTGTTAGAGCAATAGTTAGCCCAGAGACAGCTGAAATCGCTTGGTTCACCATTTGGAAATGGTCCCTACGCACAGACCATGGCTAAACATGATGGCAAACTAGGCTTTCCAGAGAATTCTTAACAGTTGACTACATCTTTAGTCAAGACAACACAGGAAATTTCTTGGTGGGTTACTCTGTCTGTGGCCAGTGCTGTTGGTCCACAGAGAGAGAATGAGTGAGAAAGAAAGAGAGCAAGAGAGACATGGCATGACACATACCGCATCTTCAAAGCACTTCAAAGCACAGTCCAACTACAGTCCCCTCCAAAAGTACTGGAGCAGCAAGGTCAATTAATTTCTTTTTGCTGTGCACTGAAGACGTTTGTGCATGAGATCAAAAGATGTCAAACAACATAGAATACCGCACATTTTGTATAAAAGGTAAGCAAAAGTATTGGAACATGACAATCTAACAGGAGTTTTATGTTACCCAAGTGTGTCATATAATATTGACTGTTTAATGATTAAGTAACCCTGGATATCTTCTCTCTGTTTAAGCTTTGACCTTCATCAGTGAAGACTGCATTTGTAGTTAAGAAGGGTAGACCAAGATGAAGAGCAGAGAGCTGTTTATGGAATAAATCATGCCAAACTGAAGCTGAGAAGACAGGGAGAATCCATGAGAGGTATTTCTGAAACATTGGGCATAGCCAGTACCACAATTTGGATTGTCCTGAAAAAAGGAAAAAAGAAGGAAACCATTGGTGTACTGAGCAACAGGAAGTGAACAGGTTGTTTAAGGAAAACAACAACTGATGACAGACAAACGGTGAGTGGTGACAGACAAAAGATAAACTGCAAAACAACTGTCAGTAACATCATGAAATACCTCCAAAGAGCAGGGGTGAAAATATTACAATTACAAGAAATTTGGTGGAGTCTAAATAAAAAGCTGAAAGTCGGATCTCTCTTCTAATATTCATCTTTTGATCTCACATACAAATGTCTTCAGTGGACAGCAAAGAGAAACTAACTGGACTTGCTTTTCTAAAATTTTTGGAGGGGGCTGTATACTCCTGTCCCTCTACAAAAAAAAATAAATGTAATTTTTTTTCTCTAACAGCTTCAACTTGTCTTAAATAGCATCATGAGTGTATGATTATTTTGCTTATTTCTGGAACAATTATCGTTATCAGTCTCATTTAGAAATTATGCCTTATCTTAAGTCATTTATGGCACAACATAGACCCAAAGAGTCTCTAATCAAGCTATTATGATTACTTTGTCAATAGTTAGAGGTCTCAAGATGAAGAGTCTTCTTACTGCAAAAAAAGCCTTTCACAGAAATCTGCCTATGGAGTAAGCACAATTAATTTATTTATTTAGATTTAGTTTTTCACATCTGTGTAAATATGTTAAAACTAGTATAACCTGAGACTTTAACATTTTGAGTATATTCTTCCTCATTTTAAATTATTTAGAGAGAGATGAAGAACTAGATATTATTGCTTATTTTAAGAAGTAAATATTGCTTACGTCATAGACAGATTTTTTTTTCTTGATACCTCTCATTTTCAATCCAGTTATTTCTAGGCTTTTTGAACACCACGTGAGAGATAAAAATACAGAGGAAAATGATCAAGTCAAACATTATGGGAACAAGAAACAGAAAAATGCCAAGATGATCTAAGAGTCAGTGACTGTAGCAGCAGAGGGGAGAAGTGGTAAAGCTAACCAACTTGTTTACAGTGGCTAACAGGCCTGACAATCCTCTTATTCAGATAGCCATGTGGAAAATAACAATAACAATGGTAAATTATAACCTGAAATATAGATTTTTTTTTTCCCTTAGCTTTGCCTTTTCTTTTTTATTACATTAGCAGCATGTTGCAACATTAGCATAGCAATATAGCAAATCATTTTTTCTTCCAGTAAATATTTTGATACAGATGGGGGAGCAAGCAGTGTCTAAGATGACACTTAATCTTTGTCATATATAATTCCCCTTAATCTAGTAATAAACACTAGAACTGTGAATGCCACACAAAGTTTACAGATGCCATGATTTCTGTAGCTGCTAAGTCTAGCTGAGACATGACAGTGTGTTTTCCAAGAGCCATAGCCATTTTGCTGAATGTGTGAAACCTGACACTGTGATCTGAGGATGTTCTAAACCAAAGACAGGGTTTTGTAGGTATGACATCTGCCTGCAGCACTGAGAACATTCAACCAGCACAGTTCAGACGTGTTTTTGCAACTCTTTCACACCTTTCTGTAACTATTTCTGCAACTGTTCTTATTATGGTAAAAGTAGTAATAATGTAGGAGATCACATCACCCTTCATGTGTACAAGTGCACTTAAGTTTACCTGTGGGTATCTTAATGTCATGCTATATTTGCATGGAATCACTCAATATAACAAAAAATGCTTTTTAAACCTCTAGTAAGATTATTTATTATTATACAATTTAAAGCTCACTAGCTTGCAGCCACACTGGTAACATTAAAGCCTGAGATTAAGGTTTAGTAATATGGATGACTGACTAGCTAATTGGATTATAGTTGGCTATTAAGAGGCTAGCTGTATTGCAGTACCCAGCTAAATAATATGTACTACAAAGAACATAATATAATCACTGGGTCAAATTCTTTTCATTTCTCAAACCACACTTATGCACACTGCCACCCAAGCATGACGTTAATTGATTCATATTCATTGCAGCACAGAATTTCAGTTCTAATTAATCTGTGTTTGCAGTTGATTTGGGCCTTTTTTACACACCCCATCATTTGACATGTTCATGAAAATCCAGTATTCAATGACATCTTGAGCTTTGACAGACATTTGTTCCCACTTGTTTGGGTACATTTAGCTTTTTTGCTTTTTTTGATTTTAGTAGGGGGTGATTAACTTGGCCAGTGAAGAACATTCCACTTCTTGATTATGAAAAACCCTGCAAGATAAAATGCCATTCAGTGAGTTTTGAGGTACTTAATGGGACTCTCCTGTAAAGTTTGGAATTCCTGCCGATGCATTATCAGTAAAGATGAACAGTTTCAATGGCAGCCATGCATGATAGTGGTCTGTGATATTCTTCTCTTGATATCTTTCAACAGATCTGTATATACATCCTGGAGTTTGTGTAATTCTTTCACAGTTTACCTGTGCATACCCTCAAATTAAAGACCACAGCCTGTATTTCATTGGCTGAGCCAAAGAAACAAACATTGTCTCATGACCCTTATGCTTCTAGACTGCACTGTATGCATGTAGAAGAGGGTCTTATCCGTGAAAGTAAAATCATTCCACAATGGTGTCTTGTCACCTACTAAGTGGCAAGTTGGAAAACACATCTCAGTATTGCTGATCATTACTCGAAATAAAACAAACCATTTCACAACTTTGATTTAGCTTTTGGCTGCAGAGGCAGGACAACATAAACAAGCCGTATTTTCTTACCGTATAAAATATCGATTATGTCGGGAGAATATGTGGTGCTCGTGACACACTGCAGGAATATTGATAACAGGATTTGCATGTCTGTCCAGATGTTGGGGAAGGTTTACTTGATTTAAAGACAATAGAGCTGTCAGCCAGAGCCATTCTCGTCAGTGCCATGTATTTACTGCATGGAGAAGTTGCAGATGCGCTTGCTGTTTGAATAGTGATCAGAACTGAGTTTTACTCTGGCTTCATCTCTTGAGGACAGAATGTCTAGGTTGGAAACCTTCAAAAACAGTTTTTTCTACAGAAGCATAATTATGCAGAAAGTAACAAATTAAGAAAAATAAAGGAATGAGAATTCAAAAACAAATCCTAGAAAGTACAAATGGAAATGCTACAGATCAACTTATTTTTTTAAAAACCTATGAACGCCACCAAATTGCAATTCCTTATTATTTTTTTCCATATATCACTAGGCTCAGTTCACTTAACTGCTGGGCACAAATTAAGGAGAGGCACTACATTTCCCATAATGCCCTGGAATCTTTAAACAATGTTCATTTATCAAAGTAATGCTCTATGACAACTGTTCATTATGGAACTAATGGAAAGTGCTCATGGACATAACAGCATAGAAATAATGTTAGCAGCTATCCACTTGAGGCAGAAAAAACTAATTCATACCAAAAATGCACAGCAGACAATTAAATCAAAGGGAATAGTTAAGACAGCAATTTATGTAGCGTAAATTATTTAGTCCAACACTAATATTGTTCATTTTTTAAAAAGTGAGCATAAAAGTGTCATGCCAGGCTCCCTGAAAGGACTCGCTGCAGAACCAGTGTTAGGATTACGAAAAGTCTTTAATGACAAGTCACAGGGGAAATGAGCTCACCGAGCTCCAAACACAAACTTAGAAGTCCAACAC
>JBBPCZ010000023.1:21370-47450 GCA_037974445.1 Brycinus macrolepidotus | reverse complement strand
CCCCCCTCCCCCCCCCCCCCCCCCCCCCCCCCCCCCCCCCCCCCCCCCCCCCCCTTCCCCCTCTAACCTGATTTATCACCTTTATGGCAGACTATGCCTCCCCTCTAACAGTAGCAGACCTGATCCCATCTTTGATTGAATGCTTGCATTCTGGTGGCAGGCGCCATGGGTACTTACACTTGTGCTACATTAAATCAATCTATGCACTACTAAGTACTGACAATATCCACATTAGTACTTGAACTCAGGACATATGCATATTGTTTGTGTCACAATGACAAAATTTATCACAATAACAATAAAATATTGTCATATAACCCTCTATTAGCAATCCTTGTCATGTTGGGAATTCACGGCCAGATAAAGAAATAGAGCGTGCAAAAATTCATTCCGCATCTAGCGTCATTCCTCTTGCACTGGAAATATCTTTTCACTGGAAATAACTTTCCAACCATTTTCACTTGGGTCTTAATAATGTATACCTATCAATGAGCATGTCTTAGTTTATAATAACCAAACATATTAAGTGCTTTGTATGAAATAAAGTTGTTAGACAACAGTTTTGTGCTTCAGAGGTTTCCTCTGGAGCTTTTTAGCAAAAAAGCTAATTTAGAAATTACCCACAACCTATTAGGTAGGGATATAGGGGCATCCACCACGGCTAACACAAGCACTATGCAAAGACATTTACAGAACCTCCACAGAACCACCACAGATCCATATCCTTTGCTGTCTCCTCTTCCCAAAGCATACCTGTCCATCCCTGCAGTCTTTGTCCCATGTGAGTGTGTGTTTTCAATTGCAGGAGACATAGTTATCACCCACCCAGAGGTCTCAGCTGCTCCGAGAAAATGTAGATATGCTTCTTTTTTTCCAGAAATATGACCATATTTTAGGCTAGGCGGTGTAGTTGTAACCATCTCAGGTTCAGAGCTCTGTATCATGCTTTAAGAAAAATCTGGTCTCTCTGTAATTTGAGCACTGACCGTGTACTACTTTGATTTATGGTTTGCATTTATTTTCACTTAGAATAGACTAAGAAAAGTTTTATTTATTTTTATTAATTATATTGTTTTTATTTTTTATGTTCAACTTGTGAAAAGGAGTTCAGTTAGAAGTTAGGAGTTCATGCACAGTTATAAGGTTGGATGAAACTATTGAGAAATCATACAAGAGTAGCCAGTCATTTGAGTCTGTAGCAAAAACTTAGCGGGTGCATATTGTTCTGTCCAGTTGCTACTGCATATGATAATTCAAGCTTAATAATTAATAATTAGAAGTAAAACTGCAGTCATCAGTTACATCATTTCAAAATGCACCTGCATTGTTTTGTGTTTTTGACTTTCAGTCAAATTAAAGGCTTTTTCCAGTCATCTATTTCATCTTTAAATTTATCTGAAAAATCTTGTCAAAATCCCGTCTCGTCTCATTCTCATGAACCCAACATTGTGTTTCGTCTCGTGACCAGAGCTGAGCGTCTCGGTACACCCCTACTATTAGGCTCAGAGTGCAGAGCTTTCATCTGTAAACTGAACAGAACACAGTTCTAATGAAAGACACTATTGTTAGCAATTTGACAGCTGATTTGAATTTGACTTAGACAAGGAACTATGAAATGTCCTATATTGCGAAGTGGAGGCTGAGACTATAAGTAGTTATGGAATTACAAAAGGACAGTGATCCTAAAGACAGACATCCTAAGAATCCCAACAACAGTGCAAATATTGAACCTAACAATGGCATACCCATGGCATGTGATGTTAGCACTCAACATCACTAAAATCTTTCAGCTGTTTAAACTGTCTTTGGGGCTAAAGATTCTCAATATGTGCTTTGTAAAATAAAACTCAAGTAATGACAGTTTTGAATTCAATTCAGTTCAATTCAATTCAATTCAGTTTTATTTATTTAGTGCTTTTTACAACCAATGTTGTCACAAAGCAGCTTTACAGAATCCAGGTCCAAGCCCTGATGAGCTTTAGGGAAAAACTCCCTAAAGCTGGGGGAAGAAACCTCGGGAAGAGCCAAGACTCAAAAGGGGAACCCATCCTCCTCTGGTTGAACCAGAGAGAGAGAGAAAGAGAGTCTCTATTGGGAAAACTAACAATAGAAGGGCTTGGTGTACATATTAATCACTGTTGGACAGATTGGTCATCTACAGCTAATGAAGCTGATACAGCTAAGAGTCAGTAGATTTAGTTTTTGTTGGAAGAGTAGCTTGAGAGTCTGTAATCTACAACAACAGGAACAACAATCTCTGCCGGAGCTTTGAACAGCAGTTGCCCTTGGATGGGGGAAGAGCACGTGGAGAGCTGTAAGCAGCCGAATCAGTCGAGGACACTTGGGCAAGGGGCTTCTGCGATTGCAGATTCGGGATGAAGTGCTGACCTGTGACCCCAGTGGTGATCAGTTGGGCTAGACAAATGTGCAGCGGTTCCCCTTGGAGAAAAGAGCACAGAGTTAGTACTGCTTATGTTTACAGGGTATGATTTATAACTGTGAGGAGTGCAAGATCAGACTCCGGCATACCTCGCTATTGCAGCCAAGCTAGAAAGGGCAAAGCCAAGGAGTATGATTGACATGAGAGCACCCTGAGACACTAGTGTCCCCCCACTCCACCATCAACAAACCTGAGTGAACGTGAGGAGTAGCGGGATAACAGCACCGGCATCCCAGTTCACTAGAATTCCCACCACCTCCCAGCTCTACACCCTTCATCTGACAGGAAAAATTAATTACAGAAAGCCTGATTAAACAAGTAAGTTTTCAGCCTAGACTTAAAAACTGTCTTGAATGTTATTCGGAAGAGTATTCCAGAGCTAGGGGGGCTTCACATGAAAAATCTCTTCCCCCTGCTGTAGCTTTCATAATTCTGGGAACAAGTAAATAGCCAGCACCTTGAGATGTAAGTGAGCGTGGAGGTTCGTACCAAGAGTTCATGGAGGTGAACATAAACATTGTTGCAAAACTGACCAAAGAAATTAGTTCATAGATGTTTTATGGTGACAAAATTTGGTTTTGCAAAGTCACAAAATCAAACATCACTGCCTTCACAAGAAGGCAAGGAACCCCTGAGCATTTCACTGGCAATTTACGTCTCTTCAGCAGTCATAACCCACATCACTTTCAGCAGTCATAACCCACAAGTTCCCAAAAAGGATGAGTGCCTTACTCTTCCTTTAATCTTTTGGGGTCACAAACACTGCAGTAACACTACACCACTGCTCTTGATTCTTCTCCTGACATTTCCACTGCAGAGCTACCTGATGAAGGCCCTCACATATACATATTTCAGCATGCCAGGCCTCTCTCCCAGGACCTGAAGCGGATGGCTGAAAGAGCGGATGGGTCATTGTTTATTACTAAATTGCTTCTACTATGCTGCAAGCAGGAACGTCAAAGACTATCCCTACCAATTCATGTAAAAAACAACGGCCCTTCTCCCAAAGCCCAAACACATTCAGGCCACCTGTACACAGACTAATGGCTCAACTGTACGGAGGAGGAGCTGACAGTGAGCATCCCCATCCCCTCTGTGAAATGTAATAGAGGAGCATAATATCCTGCCATTGCAGCGTTTACCCAAATGGAAGCTTGATCGAAGGGGCTCTACCCACAGGGAAGTTTGCAAGGAGCTGTAATGGTGGAGAGGATTAGCAGTGTCATCCAGGAGCAATAAAAAGATGCTGACGGAATTGCCTCTGCTATCTCCAAGCCAAACACTCCTTCAGCTTTGACATTCTAATGCGGCACTTTTTCAAAGGCACAAACTCATGTTGAAATATGCGGCAAGACCTTCCATGATTTCTTTCACCTTCTAATGTTAAAATGGCTGAGAAGCAGAAGACTATGACTAGAAATCCTAAAAAGTATGGTTTCTTTCTACCAATACTCCTCAACACTTCATCAAATAGAAACTGATTTTGTGATGCCAACTTCCAGAAGCCACTCCAAACACCTGCCAAAGCAGTGGAAAATACACTGTGTGCTGCCAGCATGTCTTTCGTCCCAAGAGAGGATGTACAACACAGAGGAATCCTTTAAATTCTTATTTTTTCATGTTTATCTATTTTCAGTGCTTTTTGTTTAGTTATTTTCTTGATGTAAGAAATACATATTTTTAAATAAAGGCTCATAAATGTATGTAGGCTGGCTCTATGCTTTTGAACAGGCTGTTTATCAATAGTCAACATCAAATTTCAGGTCGCAGATTCATTGTCCCATTTCCCCAGTTACTGCGTGTTCACTTTATTCCTCCTACTCCTCTCTTCTGTGTTCTTTCGGGGTAGGGGAGGAAATGGTTGTATCTAGTGTGGAAGAGCAAAGCCGATGCAAACACGAGACGACGTGATTTCATTACAAATACTGAAATAAACATGTCTGTTGACTTGTTGACATTTTTTATAGTTTAACAGTTTAAAATGCAAGTTGTAGATGCAATTTATCCAAAAATATGAGAATTGGTTAAATCTTCATTTTTGCCTGTGGCATCTTGCCTTAAATAGAAACTGTCTTATTCCATTGACAGATTATTAGATAGATAGATAGATAGATTAGAACTTTATTAATCCCTCGGGAAGATTCCTCCGGGATATTCAGTCATTTTTGCTATTTTACTTCTATCAAGATATACTGCAGATCATTTTGCTAATTTCAAGAAAAAATGCTTGACACAAGCAGGATTGTTTGCCAAATGAAAAAGACAACATTTCAAGAAGTCTAGAAAAGAGATAAGCAATCTTATAATATTCTCACAACAGTCTTAAAATTTATGGTAACAGTACTTTCCACAATATCATTTGACAATAGATGACTGTAAAGCAGAAGAGGTTCCTTTCACAATCTCACAATCAAATGCCTTCACAAAATGTTTTTTTTGTTTTATTTCACACAATCATTTGAAAATGGCCAACAAGCAGAAAATATTCCTGACTTTTCATTGTCACATTTAAATGGCTTGTAAAACAGTAAATGTTCCTTGTCAAAATGGTCATAAAGCAGAAGATGTTCCTTATTTTCACTCGCACTCTCATATTAAAATGATTACAAAGCAGATGTTTTATTTAACATTTTCACATCAATGGCCACAAAGCAGAAGGCATTCCATACTTTTTTTCAGGTTATCAAGCTAACAATGGCCGTGAAGCAGAAGACGTTCCTTGTTTTCTTTCATCTTATCACGTTTAAATGGCTTTGAAGCGGAAGACATTGCTTGTGTTCTTCCACGTGACTGGTCTGACCACAGCTAGAAGACAACAGAGCATGTCTTCTTGCACAAATATAACGGAGCTCTTCGTACCTGCTTTTCACTTTCATAAGCAGCCCCATCAATTACAGAGGGCTTTCTTTGGAAACGCTTAATTACTGTAATTCATCATAATTGCTGGCAAGCTACATTAAAAGGCCACTGTCGGAGAAAGGCCGCCCACCCAGCCCTGCAAAAATAATGTCTCAAGGAAGTCAAGTGTAAATTCCTGCTTCACAGACACAACAGTTCAGGGAATTAATTGCATTTTCACTTCATTAGCTTAAATCAGTTACATCCTGATAATGCCAAGCAAAAAAGAGGGGATTAGGTAGTTTTAAAAAAAATGACTTTGTGTCTTTGTTCAAAGGAGGGAGATAAGCACTAACCACAGCCACCATCATTCTGCTGTCCCCCCCTAGCCATGTTTCACTGCAGACAATTTTATGGAATTTCTTCTTCATTTTGTTGATTGGGTTATTTGTCATGGTTTTTGCAAAACAATGCCTCACCATATTTTGGCTGTGGTAATTTTTTTCTCCATCTTCATATTAATCAAGCCGTTCCACTGACATTTACTACAAATACTTAAAAGGGAGGACTTTGCGTTAAAAAAAAAAACTGGTTGTATGGTTGTGAGCGAGTACTACACATTCTGGAAGAGATAAGGTAAGATAAGCTTTTACCGCTTCTTACCCAACAAAGAAAACTCAATAACTGTCCAAACAGAGCTGACAAAACCACTTACACCGGTGACCTCCCTATATAATACCAGTGAGTTATGACTCAACATCTTTGTTCGCCTTACTGAGTGCTCTTTTTTCCTTTAAACAGTCCAGCGCTTTGTGAGCAGAGAAAGTGCTGCCTCTACAGAATCTGGAGTCATTCTTCACCGGGGCGATGTGATTTTGATGCTAGCCAGCTGTTCCCACTCTCTCTTGCCATTCCTCACCAGGCGCATTCCTGCGAGGCGGCAGAAGGCGAGAGAGGTGGGGAGCAGGTGAGGCTGCGGCGATGAAGCAGAGATAATGAGAGCTCTGGAGAGGCAGGGGTTTTGGGCCAGACTTGTTCTTCTCCCTGACCTTTTATTGTCTGATTGTCTGCCTGTTTATTCACAGCTCTTCTCTGGGAAAGACACAAGGACAGTCAAAGGTTTGAGAACACCTTGTTCGTTGCAGTGACTTTTCAATTAAGCATAAAAAATTATTAAACAGTTACAGACAGGTGACTAACTGTAACCTGGAGCCTGCTGAAATAGGTGGAGAAATATAATGAGTGCAGATGATTCCAGACAGGTGTACTACAATTAGCAGTTAACATACTACCACACTGTAACATGTTTGAAAATGCCTCAAATTGACCTTAATTTCAGATCATGATGATTAAGAGAAAAAGATCTAAGTTACTCTGAGAGAAGGGTAATTATTGGGCATGAATGATATTGGCTTCAGTGACATCTGCATTTAGAACTGTGGGAAAGAGATCAGTAAACAGGGCTGCAAATTGTAGCAGAAAGCACACCTTCAGGGAGTGTGATTCTTGTGCATCAGCATGATACAAGTCAGTGGCTAATTTGAGTCCACTTGTATCACTGCAAATTAATACAAAGTTACTTTGACTGATCACCTTTATCATATGATGACATATTCCTATCCTGATGGGAGTGGTAGTTTTGCTAATTTGGTAGTTTTGTGATTTGTTGAAACCACTTACTGAAACTATTTAAAGTAGTTTTATGCATATATGCTTTAAAACATGATTAATCACTTAATATTTATGTTTTTACTGATTTTTCATTTAGCCTAGTGATGCCGAGCAAAATTCAAGATTACTGTACCATACTTGTACATTGACATTAGTCAGCATTGCATTCACTTATGAAACTAAGCCACAATCCTCACCTCATTAGCAAAGTGGCCAACCAACCATCCACCACATCTTATTGAGACTCTTCGCTTGTTTGTTAACCCATAACCAGTGGCCTAATTTAATTGCTTTTTGATAGAAGGCAGTCAATTTCACAGTCAAGCAACAAGCAGAGCCTAAAACTTGTGGTCCCATAGGTATGATATATGAGGCAATAACCTATAATGTAATGAAGTCACCTTCAGAGCAGGACCTTTGTCACTGAAGTAATAATGAATTATAACAAGTATAATAGTATTTGGGTTTGACATGGCAAGCACTGGGGGAAGTCGAATAAAAAAAGGGTGAGTTACACTGCCTAGGCACTGAAAGTTCAGTGGCAAATCCATCAGACTGGCACTTTCATTGTGGGACTGTACAGAAAGACATATGCAAAGGCAATGGATCATCTAGGAGACCCTGTGAATATGTGTGTGTGTGTATGTGTGTGTGTGTGTGTGTGAGTGAGTGAGTGAGTGAGTGAGTGTGTGGTTGTGCAAAAGCATGTGTTCTATCCTAATATAGAAGTTTTAGAGTAATTAGCAGCCTAAGGGTCCTGGGAAGTTTTACAGAAAGTTTTTATTTTTTCAAATTGCCTGAAGAGAGTATCTTTATTACTATTGATTTGGAGATTAGCTTCTCTCTCAGCTATTTGTTCAAGCCCAGGAGAAATGAGCAAAAATCTACTCTTTTTTACTACAGGTGATGAGCTCCAGATGAGGTAAAAGTCTTACAATGGGTAAAGGAAATGACCATGCCAGTGAGGGTAATGTCAAAGAGTGTCATAACGCTGACTAGCCAATGCAGGGTGACGCAATCGCAGCAGGTCATTGTGATACTTTATTTCAGATTTTGGCGGGAAACACAAGGGGGACGCAAGAGGAAGAAACCAAAACAAAAGTAGATGTAGGTGGACAGGGAAGCATCCGGCTCAGTACTCCAGAGATTGGGATGGCCAGAGGCATAGCATACAAGACACAGCCAAGAGTTATGACAAGACAGACCAGATCTGAATGAAACTTCACCAAAGCCTAGTATTACATTCTTCAAGGTACTCTCTCTCTCTCTCTCTCTTTCTCTCTCTCTGTTTAATTCGCTTTTTAAAAAAATGTCCAACGGGGTGGACAGTGCTCATATTCAAATTTATAAAAATGGCCTAGGCTATGAAATTAATTAGATTCTGATAAATGAATGAGCTTTTAGATTCCATTCAGCCTCCCTCTGTTCTTTTCCAAGTTACGCATAAACCACCTGTACAGCTGTCACCATCGCTTTAAAAGTCTCTGGTCCTCACATAAGGTCATTTTGTGCTCTCTCAAATGGCCATTCCATCTTGGTAGTTCTTGGCTTATGTACCCAAAACTGTGTCAGCTCATATATAAAATCTCGTGGCTTTATAAAGAGGCTGTTTATCTCTCTCTCTCTCTCTCTCTCTCTCTCTCTCTCTCTCTCTCTCTCTCTCTCTCTTTCTCAGCTGGCTGGTCAACATGGCCTGCCAAACCCACAATGAGAAATGAGACCTTGTCAGATCTAGACTTCTGTTAGACATTGCTCTGGTCTTGGTGTAGACAGGTGTGTATCTGTGTTTGCAATCAAGCCTTCTAGGGCTGCCCTTACTTTATAATATGCATGTCACTATAAATTTGAAACAATGTCATATATGTGTGCAGTGGATTACCGCTCGTCTCAACATTGTGGCCACTTCAGATGATAAAAATCAACCTGCCATTTGCTTCTACAGCACACTGCAAAAACAATGCACCTAAATGGGCTCATTTTTACTATTTTTTACCATCTTAGTACATTTGGTGGCAAGCCTAAATGATGATTCTGTAAATATTTGAGCCGGCTAATGTCTTCCTGTTTTCCGTTGATAAATAATGCAGAGTATTTACATGCTTAGAAGGCAATTAGTGTGTGTTTCCAGCAGTGAGATGCACCCACCACAAAAAAAAACCAAACAACAAAAACAAAGCTGTATTAATTATTCCATCTAAATTGCATTTGTACACTAGACTAGACAAGTAAATGTGGAAAATCTTTCCTCTGACAGAAGACATACAAAATGTGCACTTACAAGGATAATAGTGAGATAGAACAAAGTGCAAAAAGTGGTGGGTGTGTTGGGTGATGAACCTGTGGGTCCTGAAGGAGTCGATAATGAGGGACTCTGCTGTCGGAGGCGACGCAAATCAGCATACGCATGTTTCCCCCACAGCATCATTACACTGTCACCTCGCCCCTGGCGAGGCATGGAGGCAGGCCAGAGTAAGACACTGTGTGTTGAGGCTGCACTGCGGGGAACACAGGGGTGCGTGCTACAGGTGCTCTAGACTAGGTGTAGGTCTTTAATGAAGGTCAGATTTGTGTGGCTGTTTGACATTAATACATTTGGCAGTTCCCCTCACCTAATTCTATAATTAATCTGATAAAAGAGGTACATTCTGATCAGTCTAGTGCTTCCTAATGGTAGCTTGGTAAAACATATGGAGAAAATATGACAAAACTTTTACATTTGTGTTCATAAGTAGAAAAAGAAACATTCAAACACATAGGCTGCATATCACAAGATCATCTCATGACTTCAGCTGAGATATGCCACTCAGACAGACATTGTTATATAACAATATAGAATTTTCACGAAATTCAGTTTGAATAAGATCGCCTCTGTGGGCAGAAATTCTTTCACATTTAAAACCTAAAGCAGAAATCACTTCACAGCAAAGGCAAACTCTGCTGTGTACTGTGTTATTAAAGGTTTTCTGCATAGTTTACATCCCTTAGATGTAAAAAACAGAGCATTTGAATATGAAGCAGCGTATTGAAAAATATATATAACAATATTCCAATAGTATTGTCATGTCATTTTACTTACTGTCCAAAACTTCTGTTTTATATATATAATGTTAATAATAGTAAATTGTGGTAAACCTAGAAAACTAGAAATGTTTTCTGATGGAGTTATTTTGCCTTCAAACTGTCACAAAAATAAATAAATGTACAAGACAAAGGTAAACAACCAAAGGAGGTAAATAGGAGGTAAATAAGCATAAAACACCACAGGAAGATGTGCCCTAAGTATCTAAAAGTGCAGAGCTTTGGAACGTCAATGAAGCACTTCAACAAATCCAGATCAGATTCCTCAAAAATTGTCAATAGAAATATCCGTACAAACAGCTAAGCCAGGGTCAAAAATCGAATTGAGAACAGGAATCCCTACAAATAATCAAAATCAAAATCATGTCAAAAGGAAAGAAAAACAGGTCAAAAAAACTGGTACAAGTAGACCAATGAAATATTCAGTAGAGCATGCTCAGTACCTCACAAAGAGGTGCCTTTAATTGCAGTCCTTAAACCTCCCAGTGGTAAGGGGTGAATGTGCTGCAACTGTGATTAAAACTAAAAGTGACATATGGGTGTGGCTGTACAAGGAGTAGGCTGGAGGCAGGCCTGATTCCTGCATGTACCTTTTTGCCCTGTATATGTGTACTGCATGAGGTAGCTTTTTATTAAATACTTAAAACGTCTGTTTCCCATCACAAACAACATTTAAATTTTTTCTAGAATAGAGCAATTCACATCAAACTACTCTGACTGACTTTCTGAATGATCTTGACAATTTTGAGAAAATTATCCCATCTTTGCATTCTAGTGTGGAGACCCTTTCAGTACCAGGGAAGTGGTCTCCTTTAGGGTTCTTTACAGACTCTCTATTAAACAGTTCTGAAGTTGGCCACAAGAAGGATTTCCTTCAAGAAATAAGCCAAAGAGCAACAAACTCTTTACAGCCTGAGTGTAAACAAAGCCTAAAACACAGTGTTAAAGTTAAGTCTGTGGACATCACTTAATCACAAACAGTGATTATTCTCCTGCATGTTATAAAATTCTGTGCTGTATAAATTGTCATTGAGTCAAGAACAAACTGCCCAGGGCTACTGCATTATTCATTAGCGAATATGTGTGTGGGGAACTAAGAGAGGGATAGACAGTTAACTCATGTGATGCGTGTGTGTGCATGTCTGTGTGTCATTGCTCATATGTGTGCATGTGTGTGAGTTTGTGTTCCAAAGTGAGAGTAACCTGCCTTCTCAGTCTCCCATGTGGCACAACACAAAACAAATCAATGTCGGATGCAACCCAGCCCATATCTCCCCTTCGGCTGGACTGAACATCATCGTTAAACTCGGGGGACCCGCTATCGCACACGCCTGAGAGGCTCCTGTGGGCCTAAACCAATTAGCGTACCCTCCTTATCTGAAATGACCAATACATCAGTCTGCCCGTGGACTTTAAATTGGCCACGCACCCAAATCTATAACACGTGGATGAAGGACACCCGAGCCAATGATTAATACCAATCGAGGCACCTCGATAATTGTGCTGGATATATGAATAGGAAATGGGCGTATAAACCCAATCCATATCCGTCACCACTTCATAAATCACCTGCGAATCTGAGGAAATTGCGACCTGGCATCGGCACAGACCTGTCTTTCCGCACGGTAAGGGAAAGGAAACAATAACACCGCGGCTATTTAAAGAGATTTGTCTCAAAGTTCTGCAATGCGCTATGAAATCGAGTTCTTTTTATCAGCATCAAAGCCCCTGCTAGCAGTGCAACAATATGGTTTGAGTGGCACACAAACTTCAAGGGATGTTAATTAAGCCTCCCGTGTATGTGAATTTACAATGCAGTAAAATTAATCAAGAATTACAGTAGCACATGCATGATTAACTTTTCTTTTTTTATTGGAGCAACACTATAAAATGCTTTGTTAGAGAGCAAATTAAAATGACAGGCATTTGCCTTGAATAATTTCTGTAGATAATCTCTAAATTGGGCCCAACACAATCAGACAGGGCTTTATGGCACTCCCATTTTTACCTCATAATGCATGATATAAATAAATGTAAAAGACCAAAAGAGGATGTGCCTGAAGGCACAAACTGCGACAACAAAGAGATGAAAAATTCACATGGATTTAGCGGGAGACTCTAAAGTGTATTTGGGACACTTTGCATGCTCCATTCTTGCTAAAAGTCTCAAATTGTGCTACTTCTGCTGGATGTTTATACTAGGTTTTTTTGGCCTGTAATGGAAAAATCTCAAATGGATTCAGAATGCAAAACAAAATATAAATTGATCTCATGTCAGAAGTCGATGATTATCAGAAAATGCTGGCCAAGTGCAAGTATCTTTACTGAGAGATAATTAGGCTTATAGCTGTAGAAAACACTCTTAACACTGTTTGCCTACAGTCAAGCTCTTACCTGACAGAACAGCCAAAACATTTCAGCCTGTACACTGATCAGACCCTAGGAATAGTTTGTTGAAAAATCAAGTCATGCCAAGTCATGTTTGAAGACCAAATTTTGCTTCTTTAGTTTAGAACTGGAGCTACTGAGCTAACATTGCTAACAGTCTGCTCAAAACACATTCAACTCTTCATTAAGGTCTTGCAGACTTCCTGATGATTTAAGACATACTGTGATCAGTCTTTGCATGCAACAGGTTTTGTTTTTTCAAACCACATTAGGAGTAGGAGTGTAGATCTAGAGGAATCTGAGTGTGGTTTGATCAAGTTGAGAGAAGTTTTGGGGATATATATATACAGAAAAGATGGGTGAATGTTGACTTCCAGTGTTTGCTTGCAATACTACACTTGCATCTCTGGTCTCAAACTAAAGAAGCCAGTTTTTGCCTAATTGACTACATCTGGGGTAAGTGGAAAATTGTGTAAATCTGTGTAAAGCAGTGGAGCTGTTTTTAAAAAAATACTAGATAGTGTCCAAAGGGCAGTCGCAAAGAAATTAACTCTTGATATAGAACAAAACTTCACTTTATTCTCATTCAGTTTTCAAATTTGCAACTAATTAAAGCCACGTTCCATATTAGATTCTCCCCAAGAACATTTCCCTTTAACTGTCTTACGCAATTACCCGTGACTTCATGGCGAGAAGAATACTATTCTTTAATTGTCTTGTTTTCTCTAGAGAAACAAGTTGAGAGTGATGTCCTATATAATTACCCGAGTCAGGCCAAAAAATATCTTATGAAATGGTAATGATACTCTTTCAGGAATGCTTAACGTGGGGTTAATGAATAATTATTGTATGCTTTACTTTCTTATGCATAGAGGAAAAATCCCTTTTGAGTAATTAGAATGTAAATCACAGATTTCCTCGGCTCCCGTTCCAGCACTGGAACACTGATAAAAGTGACCGTGTGGAGCGCAAAAAGGGAGCATTTACTCCCCTGAGCCTTCAGTATATGGGACTGTGGAGGTTTAAGAAAGACAGACAGACTGGCAGATAGACTGGCGAACAGTCAGAGGAAGTGCAAGAAAATGAGAGAGATCTTCTTCCTCAGCCCGTAGGGGAGGCTTTGTCTCTGAGACAGCATTCAAAGCCTTAAATAAAGGTGAATCCTCCTCTATGTTTCAGCACAAACTGGACTAGTGCATTAGCATTCAGAGCTGCATTCTCACCTCCCAAAATATTCCAGATGTACTGTGCTTGAAAAGAAGACACAGCACTTAAATGTCACTTTTGTCAACTTTCAAGGAATGTGTAGGGAGGGCATACGACAAAGGTAAACGCATAGCATGGCTGCTACACCTCACGCCAGGGCTGTTTACAGATTTAGCGTAAGTGTTGCCTGCCATTGTCACTGTGAATAATATGGCACTGATCTCAGCATCTCTTGAAGCTCTGGCATTAATGAAACCCATGGCTCCAGCTCCAGCTCCTAACAACAGTCAGTACAAACAGCTTGCAGAAAAAGACTGCAGCAACGCTCAAAGCCAATTCTCTTTGCTTTGCAAAGCGCCTCAGCACTTAAAGCGGCAGGGGGATGCCAAAGAGGATCATGCTGGGAAATCAGGGATATATGATGTGTTATGTACTTTCCAGGATGTTGTAGACCTGCATGGAGAGTCATTTTAAGTAGGCCTGGTGACTCAGTGAATACATTAAGTATAAACACTTTGTGGTGCAATTAATTATGACAAATGTAATATTCAAATCAACATATTCTTAGACAGACACCTTAATGACAGATGTGTTTCCCTTTTTTACCAGACATATGCTGTTTTGCGACAGCATCTAAATTGAATTGAATTATATGATATGGAAAAAAAAGTGCCAGAACACTTGTCATTTTCTCAATATACATCATAATCATATGAATCATCACACTTAGTTTTTCTGAAGTTTTTCTGATAATTAAATAGAACCAATTATGGTACCTTTCAAAGAAACATGCTGTTGGTCAGTGTTGGCCAATAGGTTCTGATGATATCCTCAATATGCTCAGAGAACATGTATTTTTATTATTGTATACCTTACACAAATCTTTTGTGTTTGTTTTATTTTTGTTTTGTTTACAAAAATAATAATAATGATAATGATGCATAGGTCTGATCAGAGCACAGGAAGCAGAGAATTTAACTTTCTGTACTTTTTATCACTAAAGAAGCAGAACAGGCTACAGTTAGCAGAAAGGACACACTTGGTTTGTGTGAAAAATGGGCTGTAAAGTGTACATCTAAAAATTCACAGATGCATGCTATGGACCATATACATTACAATATCATATTCTGTGTATTTTTAGACAAAACAATGCGATGAAGAAATAACCCAAATACTGTTTTGAAGCCGTAACTGTGATGTACTACTGCCACATTACCCATCCCTGATGATGAGCAGCCTGCAAGTTGATGATCTATAGCGATTATTATGTTACTATTTTTTTCTTATTCTAACTTTAATTAATAACATAAATTAGGACTAACCAGGAACGTGCTACTTGTAAGCAAAAGCTTAAAATACTGCTTAAAATTTAGCTGTAATATGCATGTTCTGCTGTGACAAGTGGTACACCCACTTGTGCAACATGCCTCTTGACCAAGGTAAAAAAAATCCAGCCTTAAGAGCAGATTTTCTCCCTGCCTGTTATATGGCGAACGACTGAAATGTCCTCTGGTGGCATCCCTCCCAGGGTGCCTTGTCTCATTTGCTTGAGGCTGCTGCCAGCATGGCTCTCTGATAATAAAAGGACAATGTCAGGGGCCCCTACAGCCCCCCTCCCATCCTCCCTTTTCTTGCGGCTGGAGCCGCCACTCAAATTAATCAGCCTGAAACTCCGTCATCCCCGGCAAGTCTGTCACCAGGGAGGCGAGTCGTCGGAGACGTTCCAGCCACGGACGTCTGCGGTTCATCATTACTCCCAGCAGCCCCAGCTGCGGCCGAGAGTGTCGACTGCCAATTAGAAGCACCTATCCAAACGCTGCTGCCACTCCACTGCCATTCACCCCTCACAGCTCGGAGCACAGGTAACAGGGAGATCTCGCTGACTGGGCAAGGTGCTGCTTCAAACAACCTGCTGCCGGTGACGCTGGCTGTCAAACAGTGTGTGTGTATGAGTCGATGATGAAGCACAGGTGAGTCTGGGACTGCAACGATTAGTTGCCAAAGTGATGTCCGTTATGAAACAAATGTCATTGTGGATTTTTATTAACTGTACATCTTTCTCTTTTTTTAAAGCACTATAAAGTTCTGTAATGCCTATTATTTCATACATGATACATGTAGTCTTTTCAGCAGTTTGAACTATGTTTTGGGATGTGAAGGGGATGATATGGCTACTTTAATTTTGTTGTACCATACCAAGATTTTGCTTGAAATCTGCTTATCAGAAAACAGGCTCAAAAATAGAATTTCCAGATCATGTGAATAGTCTCAGTTGTCTGCATGAAGGGGAGGATGAGTCCCCTTACCTCTTTGTGATGGAGGCCGAAGGGAAAGGAGGGCATAATAGTTACATTAGTTAACAGCAAAACAATTACAAAACTAGTCACAGCTATAGCTGCATGGAATGCTGAAGTAGTTTGCAGTAGATGAAGTAGATGTAGGACTAGAGATGAAGGCTTGTGATATAGGCAAAGTGAAACATTAAAAGAAATAGCTGACTTTTGATAACCTTTCAAGTGTCTTTCAAGTTGTCATAAAACCCTCTTGGATATCAGGGCTGTTAGATCTATCGCCTCCGTCAAACAACATACAGTCTGCACATGATCAAGCTCTCATTCAGCACAAAATGTGATACGTTGAGTTTCCCCTCAATGTAAGCATTTTGGTACCAACACCTCTGCCAGGTTCAAACTTAATCAACTTGTTCTATTCCTCTGGCCCCCATTTCCAGGTCTTATGTCTGAGCAGGATGCAAGACAACTGTGATTGTGGGTGACGCCATGAGCACCCTGCAGGATTTATGCCCAAGGTTGTCATCTGCCGCTTCTCTGTTGCGATGGCTGCAAAGCTGCCGTTAAGAGTGTGATTAAGTGGTCCTCTCGGTCTCCCTCCCCCAAAACCCTGCGTATTCATGCAGAGGTGCGCAGAGGTCACCGGCCCAGCGAGAAATCAACTTTACAGCCTTTTCCACGCTGGGGCTGTCATTACAGCTTTAAGTGAGCCTGCCATATTGGGACACATTTATGTGTCTCTGAGCGAGCGCTGTTAAAGCGCCACTGTGCGACCGTGACCTGCATGACCATGCCTGAGACACAATACAGAAAACAAAAACACAGTGCAACTACCTGAACTTATAGCACTATCAAAC
Organism: Brycinus macrolepidotus; assembly: GCA_037974445.1. Lineage (NCBI taxonomy): Eukaryota > Metazoa > Chordata > Actinopteri > Characiformes > Alestidae > Brycinus > Brycinus macrolepidotus. The sequence continues at coordinate 30,681 of JBBPCZ010000023.1, read as the reverse complement.
TAGCATTTGCTCCAAGCAGTACACAGATCCATTAGCAAACATGAGCCAAATAAATAACACTTGTTTTGTTTCACATTTCTCCATCCAAAACCTTACTCTAAACAAGTGTCATTCATTTTCCATTTCATTAGCAGAGCCATCCCTTCTGTGGAGCAAGGTCTCCACACTTATGAAAAGAGAAGCCATCCTATGTCAGCAGACACTGAAAGACTCTCTTGTTTCTATTTCCAACAGATAAGAGGCTCAAATTAGTGTATTTTATCTTGCTAGTGCCTGTGACGAATATCTAAGTGGAGCCACGGGGCTTTCTTAACATGCCAACGGGCCACATAGCCTTTATCTTATCACCAGTAACCACAGAGAGGAGATAAGAGGAGACCACCTCTGCAGAAGAATGAGCAGCAGGACTTGCTTGCTCCTCACCCAGTTCATTATTCAGCAGAGAGAGCCTGACATCCAGTGAGCAAGACATCAGTGTCCTCGCTGGAGCACCTCTTCCCAATTGCCTCAATTCTGCTGCAGGTCTACTGGAGTTACAAATGATAATGACCACAAAAAAATGACACGTTGTTATTAGAATAAAGAAATTGCAATACCTGTAAGTGCAGTGCAGGAAACAGGCAGTGCTTTAATTACATTACTGCATGGTATTTATGGAAAAAGCACCTTTGTTCCCGAGGGACTGTTTTGCTCTCGGAGATCATGCCTGTCGTTGCCCAGGGCAACTGTGGCATCGTCCCATCACTGAAAAGTCTTTGCCACAGGCAATGCAATGTCGGGTCTCTCCATAAGATGAACAGTGTAAAAGCTTAAAGAAGGGTCTTGACACACTTTTTTCCCCTCTCATAAACAGAGATCACAGCTGAATCTCCCATAGAACAATATAGCATAATTATACAGTCTCATCAGCTGCCTGCAGCTCCAAATCATTGATTTCCTGATGATCTCCTCTTGGAATGATAAATTCTCCCTTTGCTCCTCTCAGCACGAGTGGTGGAGCTCTTCTGCAAAGGCTGCTCATTGGACACCATCATGATTATGATTGACCATGTGTTTCCAGAAGTCGTGAGGGCCAACAAGGTCTCTGGATTAAGGCAGCCTGAGGTTGCAGAACAGCTACTGGTTCATGCTGTCATTTAAAGTTTATGAAGTTATTTGAATGCATGGTTCCCATTGTTCTTGATTTATGCGGAATGGGACAATGGAAATGCAGCTTTCAGTCTGTTTAAAATGGACATGGGAATCTTTGAAAATACCACTGGTTGAAATGCATTTGAATGTGGGGTTCTATGAAAAAATTCAACAGGTCCCAGTACAATGTAATACTTTGTACAATGTAATGAATTTGTTTTATGCTCTTGTTTGGTTTTTGACAACCTGTCATGCTAAGATGTACATCTTTATAGTTATAATTTGGCTGGCAACTTGATGGCAAATATTTAAACTCTCCCTGATTATAACCAGATTATTAACCAAAATGAAATGTGAACTGAAGGCAATTAACTGTAGGACTGACATGTACTTTATGAATTTATAAATAATTTTTCATCTTTACTAAGGACAGCCACAACTGTTTCTACAGAAATTTTCATTTTAATTTTAAACAGACAATGCAACTATTTACATATACACCATTATAAGTGCTTCTGATATTCCATTTAAACATGATTACCCAGAATTACCACTATATAAAAAGTGGATGGAGTAAATGGAGTGCACTCCGTCTCATCTGAGTCAAACCTAACAAAGGAAACACGAAAATGCAAAAATCTCCCAATCTACATGAAAACCATTATTATTTATTTGGTGTTCTTTAGCAGTTTAGGTAAAAAACCCTAAAGGCATTAAAGGAAAATAGCCGATAGAAAATGTATACACCAATCAGGCACAACATTCAAATCAGTGACAGATGTAAATAACGTATATTACCTTGTTACAATGGCACCTGTCAAGAGGTGGGATACATTAGGCATCAAGTGAACAGTCAGTTCAAGTACTACTGTAGCAAAAAAGGTTAAAAAATTCACAATGGCTGTGATCAAAAGGTGTCAGAACACCTGTGCATCAGGGCGTCCTGTGTAAGGGGCTGCAGACTCGTCAGACCGGGTGTGTGCCTGTGTCACTGACCAATGACTGCAGTGACCCTGCCACATTTCAAATATTGTTCAAGAATTGTTTGACAAAATGTTCAAGGTGTCACTCAGATTGAGCATCTGAGGGATGTCCTGGACAAACTGGTTCGATCCGTGGAGGCTCCACCTTGCAACTTATAGGGCTTAAAGAATCTGCTGCTAATGTCTTTGAGGGGGACCTATGCAATATTAAGTAGGTGGTTTTAATGTTATATACAGGGTGGCCCAAATCCGCCAAAGCTGGTGAACGTAGTTGTGCGCATCCTTTGATAGTAGTTTGTTGTCCTTTCGTGCCTTCAAAACCACATTATCTCAGCTTACATATTTGTTGTCTCAGTTCAGCCAAGAGAATCCTTACATGCTACATACAGAGAAGGTCACAGACCTTGAAAATACCATCATGTCACCTCAGTCTCCCACCACTGAAAGCCAGAAAACTAGAAGATGGTAGCCTTTACTGTTCCCTATCCAATGAAAGGAAAAAAAAGGGAGACAGTGAGGAGAGTAATAATGTACGCCCAGAGCTAGTTGATCCTCTTCCTCTCCATCTGTCCAGAGAGCGTTGTGACTTCGCTGAATCACAGGGGAATTTTGAAGGAGACTGATGAGAGAGTCTAGGAAAGGAAATTACTAAGTGTGTAGTGATACCAAAAAGCAAGGAATTAACAGCAGAGGACACATGTTAAATTGCTACACTGCAATTATACCTCTAACAAATGTACTCCAGGCTATGTTGCATGCAAAAAAATAAAAAAATCCTGGTGTCCAGTTCCATCTTTTATTATTGCCATTTGCTACAGGCCTATATTAACCTTCATCATGTTCTTCTCAAATGACCTGATGCCAGCAAGACAGTAGGACACAGCAGCATGCTAACCCTGATCCAAAAGTCAGCTGTTAGGAGCCTCATTCCTGTGCAACACATTCCACCCAGCCTCTCTGAAATGTATCACTGCCAAGGAACAGACCGCACTATGAGATGAAATCACCACAGGCCTGCACTCAAATTATATTTTAGCATTACACCACCTGAAAAATAGTCATTGCGAACACCAAGTCATGCCTACAATAGCAAGTGAGAAAAGAGATTACTAGGAGCAAGATTTGTACTTGCAGGTAGTTTTCGGCAGATGTAAAAAGAAGGATTATCTTCAGTACTATACAGAGAGAGAAGTCTCATTTTTTAGACAATGCCAGAGTAGGAAGCTCATTGCAGAGACCAGTTCAGTTCGTTATTTATTCCCCCTTGCTCCAGAAATGGGAGCTGCAACAAGTCAACTGATTGAGATAATACATTTCGAGTGTCCGTAATGCCACCTTAAGTGCCTCTTGAGGAGTGCAGCGAATTAATAGTGTCTATGGCTTGATCTCAGGCAATTACATTATCCACTGATTTATGAAACAACAGTCGCAAATGGCACAGTAACCTTGAGTCTTTGAAATGAAAAGTGAATTGTGTTTTTTGTGGATTTCAACCAGCAGACAGGAAGGACATCTGAGACAGAGGATCAGTCTGGGAAAATATCACCCTACATAAAAGTTCTGTGTTCTTATGCTAAACAAAAGCATGAATTAGACTTCTGGAAACTCTATAGTGGTAATAATAATAATAATAATAATAGCAGTAATAATAAAAGACAGCATTCACATCAAACCACTCTGAAGGACATTTTTTACATCTTTACAATTTAATTACACAGAAGGGGCAAAGAACTGGTCGTTTTATCATTTGACAAAAACCTAAAAACAGAAAGACAATCCTTCACAGAGATTAATGAGCAAGTGCTCATTACAGCATTTTATTAAATGTTTTCAAAGATAAAAGAAAATAAGTTAAATTACCTTTGGAACTGTCTAGGTGAAATAGCTTGTCAGATTTAAATGAATCAGGAAATAACTCTAATTGACATCCAGCGATGTCTTCGGATGAATCCATTTCAGTGCCATTTGTGGAGAAATAAAGTTGAGTTACTGTGTATGTATGTATGTATGTATGTACATCAGTATAAGAATCTATAAAAACAGACACAGAAAGAGACAAAAAAGGGTGAAATTGTGTTTTTCCTTTAATACACCTGACTAGAACATCAAAAGGTCAGTCATCCAAGACAGTAAATTGTGTAGTAGCAGTATGTTGACTGGTTTTGTAATATAACCTTGAAGACTTTTTGCTTCCTGTTTCTTGATAAAGCCTCTCGGATAAGAGGCCAAACAGCTTAAAATTATACCATGTACAGTCGATTCATAGTCCAGTGTACATGACTTTCTTTTTAAATACATCTACAATGCTCTGCTAAACCATTTCCAAATTAAGCACAGAGATGTCAGTGTGATTTAGGATACTGTATGACTTACAGTAAGCAATACAAATTAACAAAATTTCACCACTACTGACAGCCATTTCAGACAATACCACAATACCAATAACTACACAGTGAATTTTTGTTCGGTTTTATAGGTCACAGTAAATCATATTGTGTCCTAAAACACATTGACAAGTCTGCACCACCTTAATGAATGGGTTGAGAGAAGTTTTGGGGATGAAAAGATTTTGGTGAAGGCATATGTCTCTGGGGCAAGTTGAAAATTAGATCTTTAAATTCCTTTCACTGGTATGTCAGTCATAAATTGTATAATTTGCATTTATTGATGGCTTTGTTAGACTTTCTGTTTTATTTTTTATTGGTTTTCATAGTTTTTTACACTGTATTTTGCTCAAAGCTTATTCTCAAGATACCACACTACTTCCAGGGTTCACACAGTCTGACTTGTTAGCATGCACACTAAAATGAAAACCAAGATGCACCACATCATTCACGCTGCGGTAGCATGTGTGAAACAGGCCTAAAACCAGCTGTTCACTTTCCAGAAATCAGACAATGGGTGTCTGAGGGACAGCAGATTTCCCTAACAGCTCTTTGACAATGAATCAATGCAATTGCACAGTTCGCTTCACAACAACCTGGCTACATTTTGTCCACCCGCAGAAACAGGCATTATTAAGTTGCCTGTAAGTAAATGCCCATTGTCCTGATGCATTAATAGCGCCTCGTGCACTTCAACAAGTCCAGTCCATTCTTTTTACCTTGTCTATATTTATTTGATCTTTCATCCCTTGAACAAAACTCCCCTGATAGGAAAGCGAAGCCACTTGCGTAGTCAATATTTAATCGACTGTGACTCGCCGTGATCAGCCAGCTGCCCCTTATTGCTCAGGGGACGCACGAAGGAAGAACAACAAATGCTTTGACGGACATTTCGGATGATTGGCTTCTCTGTAGCTGGAAGTTGCCATGAGCTTGTGAGACCCCAAAGCAGATTAAAGCAGGCCCTGAGTTCTTTTTTAGTGTTTTTTTTCTCTCCTCGAAGCTTAAACAGCTTGTGACAGTTTGCCGTCTCGCTGCGCAGCCTACAGAGGCTCGTGCTGCCACGCGAGAGCATGCCTGATGCCGCAGTTACTAGGCGACTGGGCCTTGAGGCCTTGCATCATTGCCAGAGTTCTGACAGGGAGGCCTACCACAGGAGAACATTATCTTTAGGCCGCTTCGTATGCATTTCATGGCAATGGGCTGGCTCCAGCATTTCCATTACAAAAGGTAACAAGGATAGGATTGAGGTGAGAGGCCAAATTCCCTTGAGCGCACCTTGCTGCACTGGAGGAAAGCTCCACGGCAAGCTGACGGCTGCTGCTGCTCACTGCTTGTCTTCTGCAGCTGTTGAGTTGTCGAGTAGCTACTGTGCTGTGTTTCAGAGAGTGAGAGAGAGCGAGGACTCATCAGGAGACACACACACACACACACACACACACACACACACGGACTGAATATTAATGACTTGCCTCAGCAAAGTGGCGGAGCACTCTGCTTTCACCTCCTTAAAGAAAATGACTCATCCACTCTTGGATTTTTTGCACCTATTAGCTTGTCACTCTGGTAATAAGATCCCTGTTTGAGTGGCGAAACACGTTTACTCCAAGCTTGCAATAGGTGCTATAAGCGCCGGGCCAAGCAAATGAGGGTAGAATCGACCTGATGATGTTAAAAAACTGAACTGATAAGCATTAGACATAAAAAATGAAGCGGAGTCAGCCACATGCAGTGTTGTTCTGGTGCATGGAGCCATCACCGTGCATTCGGAGCAAATTCCCAGATGCCAAGCCGGCTATGTATGGCACAGTGCACATATTGCATGAAACACCTCAAGGCACAGTGGAACAAGCACATGCATGGACACACACACACGCAGACCCAAGCCATTTGCTCCCATTTAAAAGCTCAGAGCAAATGTCATATATGTCTATGCAAGCATTTTTTTTTCTTCTTTCCTGACATGAAGTGGTAAAATGACACATCCGCAGTTTGCGCAGGCAAACAATAGCTGCCTTATTTAAACAGGACATAATTTATATAGGCTGTCGGTTCACGTGTGCCTTAGGGTCCTGCCTTGCTAAACAGACATGAAGGACAGGTGCAGCAGTAGTTGTGCTGCTATCAGCAGAGAGGCAGTAATTAGACCTCGCGTGCTAATTGATCCACCATATCTAGGTATATCTTTATAATGCATACTCTGCTCTGCCCAGCTCTGCCCAACTGGTAATCAGTGTCATTTACAGACCTTTAAATATTAAACGTGCACCCTAAAAAATAGCTCTTAATGGGTTCTTTAGGAAAGCCAATGTTCCTACATAGGACCATGAACACTCAATGCATTGGCACTTTGCTTGGTTAAACTTCTTTATGATGGAAAACATGTTGTAAATGGTTCTTAAACATTTGCCAAGAGTGTAGACAATAGTTCTAAGGATTATCATCATATGATGGATAAAATAGTAATGGGGCACAAATGAGATAAAACTGCCCTTAGTTTTAGCATTTGTACATATTTCATGTTCAGTTGTATGAGATTTTTGAGCAAAATCTGCTCGGGTGCTAGACAGATTAAACATTTAATCCTCTTAAGTAGGCCATCTTCATCCTATGTTTACAGGATTTAATTGGGTGCAAGTGTGTCTGTCGGACTGAGGCAAATTCATGTAAATTAAAGAAAGTAGAAATCACTCATTCTGAGATACAAGATGGGTCTTTTAAAGGGAACCAAAGCAATAACCTCTGACTAGTGCTTTAACACTTTCAGAGGCCAGCAGATAGTAATGTTGGTTTATCTGAGCTTGAGCTCTTTCTGTCACCAGTTAAGAGCTAATAAGTATTGATAAATATGAAATAAGATCATTCTAGGCTCATATTTTAAATAAATGTAACTGTCATTCACAAAAAGACTGTTACATTTTATCCACAATTATTTTAAGCAGATTAAATGTCAGCTAAAATTAAATGATTGTCACAATTGCAGGAAAAATCCATCACATACTGTATAATATCATGGGAATATGCTTTAAAATGCATTTTACTGTAGGGATCCTAGGCTTTTCAGAAAACAAGTTGTGATTCCAAATCTACTCATGTCTATCTGATATCCTACATCTGGAATGGAACACTGTGTAATTTAAAAATTTTTCCAGGTCTTTTTTGTTAAAGAGCTTCCACATAATATAAAGGTTATTTACTCATCACGCACTTTTTCTAGAACTGCACATCCAAGCTGAGAATGCTAAAGGTTAGCTGTATATTCTGCCTTACACTCATACACTCACACAAACCTTACACAAAGCAATAAATATTTCCTAATATCCTACAATGGATGATGACAAAGAAGGACAAAGACACTGGGCAAATGTTTCTATTTTCAAGCCAAGAGCCCCTAGCATATGTGCAAGAGGGAACCCAGGGCACTGGCTGACACGCCAGGCAGGACATGACAAATGACCATTAATACATACACACGGGTCAAGTGTGGGGGGTCACTGATTAATTATCACGGACAGGCTAAAAGGGGATACAGATGTCTAGACAAGGGCCTATAGAGATGATTAAGAGGGCTTAGGTGATGGCTGCCAGGGTTTCTATACCTCACCGATACAGTGGCCGCCTGTTTCATCCATTATCAGCAGCCATTCAGTTCCATCCAGCAGCCATCAAGTGACCTTCCCTCTGCTTTCAGACCCAGCTTTGATTTTAGAAATGGATGCAAGGACGGCACCCTCTAAATGTTCGCCAAGGAGATACCATCAGGGATATTAAATTAGGTGAAATCATATTAGAGGGCCAGAAACAGGGGAGCTGAACCAGGTGTATACATTGCCATGTTTACAGTATCACAATGTGCCTGTGCTTTCTAAGGAATCTTCTAGTATTATTTTCCTAAAAAATGAAATTAATAAATAAATAAATAAATAAAATAACTTGGAATATTACATCATCTTTTTTTATGAAAACAAGTGCTCCTGAAAGTCAAACTAAAATCAAATGTGACCTTTACCTTGTTAGTTCATGTCCCTGGCAATATTCAGCATGATTCATCATATCAATTGCAAGACAAAATGCATGTTTTCCAGTAATATTTCATCAAAATGTAAATCCCATGGACATAGAATGAAACTGCAAATTCCACCCTAATATACTGCTAAATCTATGACCAAAAAGTCTACAAGAATTACTTGTCCTATTAATAACTGCTGTTGTTTTATGCAATAATAATTTAACTGGTGTCAACTAAAGCATAACTGAACTACATGTATTGATGTAGTAGGGTTTCCAAACTTTTGCACATGACACAATTACTATTTTTTTTCTGTTATTTAGATAAATATAAAGTAACTCTACATTAACATTTGATGAAAAATTATTGTTTTTTAAATACTTTGTTACAGAGGCTGTGTTTCCTTCTTTTCACTTCAAAAATCAACTAAATATGTCATTAGGTCAAGGGTGCCCAAGCTTCATTCAGTATAACTGTACAGCTTTATTGATCACTGGGTACATTTGAAATGTCTTCATTTGTAATAACTCCTTTGTCATTAGTTTTAAAGTAGTAATATCATAATAATCATTTCAATTTGATGAACCTAGGACATAGGACCAGGTAAGACATTATTTGTGAAGCTTACACGTACATAACAATAAAACAGTGAACAAATCAAAATATTCATAATTCACAGAATAAGCTAAGACATTATACTTCTGAACTGTATTCGTACTTCTTTCAGTTTGGAGTTTAGGAATTGTTTTGTTGCTCTTCTAAGTGAAAATAAATGTGTGTGTGTGTGTGTGTGTGTGTGTGTGT
>JBBPCZ010000023.1:0-21270 GCA_037974445.1 Brycinus macrolepidotus | reverse complement strand
TAACTATGGCAAACATGCGATTAATCGCGATTAAATATTTTAATCTACTGACAGCCCTAATATATATATATATATATGGTCTGTGCCATAGCTTCTGCACAGGCCACGTTTAATGTGTATTTTCTGAAGAGGATGTGTACTTAAAACATTGACCAGGGGTGCCCGGTTTTTGCATACAACTTTATCTTCAAAGGCACACATTTCAGATATGACATTTTGATACTGGAGAGAAATATTTTGGAGGAATTTAAGGAATGAGTACAATCACTTAAAGCTATTTTGCCTGACAGCAAGAGTTATCAGATAGCTTCTCAAAATAGCAATGTTTGGTTGAATAGGTTTACAGAAATCTATTTGATAATCACACAGTTCAAATAATTAGATGGTGTGCATTGATTTAAAAAAACTCCTCAGATAGACCTGAAGCTTGAGGTTTTCCATGCACTTTGACACTTTGTTCCAGAGCTCATGTTTACCACACAGAGAGTAAAAAATCAATTTCCATCATTTCACTTTGGGCTTTGTCCAACCTTGAGCTCAGTGATCACATGGCTTAATAATCCTCTGGAGTCACCATGTTGTATCTCAACATCTTCTCTATTGCTGTGCATGCCTCCATTCATACCTTTCCTCCTGTTCTGTAAATATGGCCCTTTTATTTGCTGTCCAAAACATCCAGTGAACATAAATGTGGCAATGTATTTAAACCACTTAATGTAATACCCGCATCTGTGAATCTGTGATGCAGCTTTTCGAGGCATTATATGTTCCAGACATCTGGTTCCTATCACCACCAGCGTGAATGATTATATAATCAGCAAAACAAACAGAATGTAGATTTGGTGTGTTTTCATTAGCTGGGTTGAGGCAAATAAGTATAAAAAAGGGAATAAAACTGAATCAATGAGATGCATCTTTAAAGTTGGTTTAGAAGGCTGCAGCAAATAACATAGTTGGCTAGCTAATCATACTCAAGAGCAAATGTACTTGATTGCCTGCCTATGATCCTGTGTAACTGTATACACGCGGACAGTAGTGAAGCACATTACAGTGTTCCCCCGTGAAGTCGCGGTTCAGAGTTTGCGGCCTCAGTCATTCGTGGATTTTTTCTTAGAAACGAACTAATAATTGTTCGCAGAATACTTCTCACAACAGCAATGTTTGGTTGAATGGGTTTACAGAAATATATTTGATAATCACACAGTTCAAAGAATTAGATGGTGTGCATTGATAAAAAAAAAACCTCCTCATATAGACCTGAAGCTTGAGGTTTTCCATGCACTTTGACACTTTGTTCCAGAGCTCATGTTTACCACACAGAGAGTAAAAAATCAATTTCCATCATTTCACTTTGGGCTTTGTCCAACCTTGAGCTCAGTGATCACATGGCTTAATAATCCTCTGGATTATTGTATCTCAACATCTTCTCTATTGCTGTGCATGCCTCCATTCATACCTTTCCTCCTGTTCTGTAACCAGCCATGCCAACTATAAAATCTTCATTGGTCTTAAATGGCAGCAGACAACATCATCTTTGTTCAGCTTCTTGTTGGAAAGAATGTTCTTCCTCAGCGGCACATGGTTGATGTCTTTCTTGAAAGCACATTTTTGCAGAAAAGAAGAGAATAAGTCTTGTATTACTGCTGTTAGACAGTGTTATTGCACATGTTTTATTAATGAACACTAGACAATAAAGAGAACATGGATGCTAAAACTGGAGCTTACAGGCTTAGAATTCAGAATCAAAGATTTGGGAGGCAATTTCCTGTCTAGCTTAAAAGTTCCCAGCAGTTCTTAATCACAAAATAAAAGGGCCATATTTGCATTGTAGACATAGTGACCCTCGTTCTCATCACCACTATTTTAAAGAAGTCCAAGTCAGTTTGCTCCTCAAAGCACTATTTCATATCAAACCCTCTGAATGACTTTGCTGACGTTTCAATGATTGAATTATGCAGAAATGTTTAAAGATCTCTAGAAATCCCCTTTTGGTAGAAAGCCATTTTATACAGTCAACTCAGCCCAAATGCTTAGTACAACAACAGCAGCTAAGGCAAGGGAATCTCTCAGCCATTCTTCAGCAAAAAGGTGCCCATTTATCTTCCCAAGCCCAAGCACAACCCGCAGCAGCTGCTCGTCTGAAGATCACCCCGCCTCCGTCCAAAGTTGTGTAACATTTCTAAATCAATTAAGATTTTAATTAATGAAAGGCAGCACCTGTGGCGACGAGCAGTCACCAGGGGACAGTGGAAAAATGTCAGTGGCAAAATTAATTAAGTAAAAGGGTTCGCGCCAATTCTTCATAAACAATCTGAGGTGAATCGGTGTACTTTAGCCTAAGTACTGACAATTATTAAAATAATGTGTATGTAACTTTTGAACAGGATTGCCTTAAGATTCTTGAGCTTTGTTATGAGCTCCCCAGAAGATGTATAGAGTCCGTATGGAGCCTTTTTTTTTTAGTGCTGAGCTCTGAAGAGGCACTTGGCTAATTAAAACAAAAGCATCTTTATGGCTCTCGGCGGCCGCTGTGTTGTGTACACGCCGAAAATATCACAGGTGAGAAAATTCAGTGGTGCACACATAAAAAGGAAGAACATCTTGTACACGGCCTCTGGCTTTGGACATGACTCAGAACACTAGTAATATGATCAAATGGACGGTGTATTATAATTGGTAGTAGAACTACATTTACTCAGTTCTACACTCAGAAAACACAGAAATGGTCCTTGTATGTATTGAGAAAACAAACCAAGGTGATATTAATTTTACTAACTCATTTATAAAATATGCTTAAAATGTCAGTGCTGAAGGAAAATAATTATCCCAGAGGATAATTAAGCCAAAGTCAATCAAGTCAAACAAAAGGGTGTGAACTGTGTTTTTCCAAGTCTCCTGGGATTTCCACATGGCATCATGAGATTCATAACCAAATAAAATAATTCAGATGTAGTTAAAATAGGATTATGTTCTATTATTGTTAGGGGAAACATTTTTGATGATTTCATCTCTATTGAGCATAACATAAATTGTTCCCATTGTTTCATTTACCATCTCTTCGCCCCTGGCTACCCTTTACCTAACCTTTTAATTGTTGGTTGTAAGAGTAAGTTACTATATTTTCAATGCTGGGTGGTATCAAACTGAGTGGACATTACAGTGACCATTTTCAAACCATCTCTATTAAGATAAGTCAGATCAACATAAGTACAATGGTTGAAAAAACATTACCAAATCAAAGTCAGTCAAATTTCTGAGTTTGAAATTATAGCAGGTTAAGATGAGTCAAAATGAACAGTCCAGTTTGGAATTACGTTGGGTATGCCCTGATTTCTGAAAAAAAAAAAAAAAAGAAAAAAAACTTTTATTTAAACGCAGAAATAAAGCTGAATTCCTTTCCAGGCCTGATGAAAAAAGATTCTTCTGTATTTATTATGGCTGTTGTTCAAAAATCTGATCCTTGTCTCTTCAAGGCTGCCCACAGCATTCGGCTATATGTTTAAGCTCACAGTAATTCATACTGTGTCCTAAACCACTTCCATGAGTCTGTGAAAAGCTGGATGTAGTTTGAACAGGTTGACAGAGGTTTTAGGGATGTATTTATGGAAATACATTAGGTAGGCTTTCACCTGGAAACCTTTTGAAATTCTATTTAATTAGTTCACAAAATTCTTAAATTGAGGGATGTTCAAATTGGGCTTTGAAAGCAATGCTCAAAAAAAAATCCCAATAAACATGGCAAAAGAGTAAGCAAATGACTCTCAAACAAGATACCAAAATTAAAAAACACAAGTGAAATGACAACCTTTCAGCCATCAGACTTTCATCCATCTTTTGGCAAGGGACCTTGCCTTGTACCTGAGGTACTGTTTAATTTAAGTAAAAATACTTTTACTCGAGTAGTTTAGCCATCTTTACCCACCTCTGGCAGGCTTAAATAATTTATGTTAACTAATGTACACACCTAAATATTACTGAAAGCACAAATTATGTATGAATCCTTCCTAAAATGTGTATATCAGAGTCAAAAGTCAAAGCTTACATAAATCCACCAGTTCAATAAAACATTGCTGAAATGGTGTTTTAGTGTTCTGATGCCGGCTGGAGGTGCTGCTAATTACAGCACAGGAAAGAGCCTCGAGTATTCGTTTGAGGGACATTATCAATATCAAGTTTGGGCACTTCTGCAGAAATAAAGGATGGATTGGCTCCGAGCTAAAGCACTAAGAACTCTAAAAGCTTAAACAGCTTACAATACTCTTCCAGATCAATATTTCATTAACTGGATAGAGGCATAATCTTCTTTGTTAATATAAAAATAGTGTTTGCAGCAGCTGAAGCAAAAGCGAGAGACAATTTTGGCTCTGCGTATTTTACGATGGCACTAAAATTCTGAAAGTGTGCTAAGACTTTTTTTTCTTTTTTTGTCACCCACTCAAAGTTATCAATGACTTTCCGAAGGGCTTAAAAAGTTAGGAACTGGTGCCGTGACCTGAAGCTTTAGATGCCAAATTGTGAACTTTTACCGCATCATAGAGGACGGACCTCGTTCGTAACTTATTGTCCAATCGCAGGGGAGAGTGGGCAGGACTTGACCAAACAGATGTGAGGGGAAAAAAGAACAAGGCCTACTCGCTGTTGTAGAGACTATATAAATGCACAAGTATATTTGTGTTATCTTACATACTGCACGACACTCCTGGAACTAAGAGAGCGTAGTCCCATCAGGAGTGTGTACCACAGTAAACTTGAGGGGCTCTTTTTTTTTTTGGCAAATACCAACAGTGACACCTACAGATATGAGATGACTCTACCACTATTTGTTAGGCTAAGTGTTTTTTTTTAAAAGACTGCATATTGATGGGCACTGGAACAATTATCAGTAATTAAATAGCATATCAATATGTGCCTGGGCCAAAAAAAAATGCATCTTGTCATAATCAGATTGATTTAGTGGTTGATATATATGAGCACCCTTGTTATTCTGTCATCACTGCTGCTGTGCAGAATTAGCCCATCACCACTTCCTCCACTTCCTATTTTCTCTTCTACTTCAGTGTTTCGAATAAAGAGGAGGTGAAAGCAGACAGTAATTGGATTACAGATGCGCTCTATATGCACATTCTCCACTCTTTCTGTGCCTGTCACATTTCATCAGATCACGTCTTCTGGCCCCAGTCATATCTGTGGGCAATGTGGATGGGGATGAAAGAAGATAAATAAATCGAACTGGGAGCACAGTTGAGCTTAAGTTAAGATTTAGACTGACACGACACTGGCCAAATAAGCCTCCAAAAACAAAGCTCTCACATTGCAATTTTTCCTCTCTCATACTCTCAGAGTGCGCCAAGATAAATATTACTCTGAGACAGGGCTGAACGGGAGCTCAAGCAGGGAAAAAAAACACAATGAAAGTGTTTGTTTGGGTTCTTTTTTCTGCTTCTCTCAAGGGCAAAAGCATATAGTGCTGGCTTGCGGTTTGGCCCGAAGTGTGTCGGTGATGGATTTTATTAGCAAGCTAACATCATTTGTTCCCATCCCAGCACTGAGTGAAAAAAAAATTGAACACCCCCAGGTACTCCCAAGAACGGCGCCGGTGTTTTGATGAGTTCTGCTGCTCGTTCAAAAAATGCTACCTGATTGTGCTTCCACGCATGCGCACAACCACTAAGTAGCACATATCAGTAGATAGCACATCTCAGTCAGAACACCCCCGGGCCTTTTTTTTCTCAAAAAGAAGGTTCTAGTTTGAGAAAAGGTGAATCATGTGTTGTTTTTCCTGCTTGAGCTTTGATTCAACTTAGCCTGGAACAGCTTTACTAAGTTAACCTCCAAACACGGAAGTCAACTACATAAACAATACAATCAATTTACTTTTACAATACATTTTTTTTTTTTATCTCAGCACCAGGCTCCCTGTGAAAATCTCACATATAATTTACTCTCTGGATATTTAGCCTACAACTGCTGGAATGTATTATTCAGTGGCTTTAATCTTTTATCCAGAAGTTACAACAGTGTGAACCAAAGGAGCAGGAGAAAAGGCAGAGCCAGTGCAGCCTCTGCATAGTGGGGCGGGGCCCACATAGCTTTAGGACAGGTTCCAGTTTGCCCTTGTCTTGATTGAACTTATCCATATTTTATACTTCCTCTCACCTCATAAAAATCTGAGGAACAAGTGCCCAGACAGGCAAGACATGGAAACATTTCGTGGTTTGTGGTAGATTATGGCCGCTGCCCGGTCTCAGGGCCACTGAGGAGACTCACTGGAGGAATAGTTGAAGAAGAACATGTGTTGATGTGGTTGAATAAAAGATGAACAGTCAATTCTCTGGGCAGTCTTTTTTCCCCCATCCCCCAACAGAAGATTCTGTGTATGCTGCAGATTTTTATAGACCGTCAACAGCACCGATACACAAGCCTACAAGGTCTGGGGTGTATTATGTATTGCACCAAATAATCTTATTCTTGTCCAAAGCAAGGCAGCATGGGCAATTTATGATTTATGCATGGCACATTAGGCAAGGGTTGGTTTCATCTTCTGAGGAATGGGCTGAAGACAACCTTTCTTCTAAAAGCTATCAGGAAAAAGTCTACAAAATTTTAAGCATCAACTGTGGTTAAACCTGACATATTTAAGAACAAATGTTTTCTGTTCCAATCTTACAGACCCACTTCCCTGTAAGGTCTTGTATTTTCTGATGGAACTTAAAGTGGACGAAGGAGTAGTAGGGAAAAACCTTGCAGACCTTGAGCTGACAATGTCTGTTTCATAACATATTACGCGGGGATAAAAAGGGATAACATGAGTTTTTGAGGATATACTGGACTAACAGTACTAACAGTGGAATGTAAGGCTATCTAGGAATATACTGTGCTGGATTTACAAGGGGCTCCACTTTAAGAGGATATATATGGATGTATTGGGATTACATTTGATATACTGGTAAGGGGATTTCCAGTGGACGTGTTTTTAGTCCTGGTTTCTACCATCATTCTTCATTTCGTAGTTCATGAATGAAGCAAAAATAGTCTCTTTATTACTTATAAACTTAAACAGCCCTGCAAAAATGATAGTAAAATCTAGTTCACTTGCCAACAGTGGCATAACAATTCTTCCTTGACCTCACATGACAGCGCAAAATCACCATACAGCCAAAGCCATCATCATAAAATGCTAGTAAACATAAAAAATGAAGAAATAGCTTGTGCGCTTGTCTTGGCTTTTAGCATTAGCTTGCATGAAGAAGCCTACATGGTTGAAAAGAAGAGAACTGGAAGGGTGGCCCAATAATATTCAGACTAGTTACAGAAGAATGTCCATCAGTGTTAATTAATCTAATATGTGATTCAAACCAAGTCTTATGCACCTCCTTTATTATACTTCTTATACTGCAAAATTTGTAAAACAGGTGCAAACTTCACTGAAACTGTACAGGACTGAAACTATGAATGAAGTGGCTCACTTTGGAGGGAACATGGGGATTTAGTATTCATCTGATTGTGAAGTTTAACTCACCTCACAGATGATTCCAAAACTGACACTGTTTGCTTGTTCGTTCGTTTGTTTTTAGAAGCGAGATAAAACAGCATCCTGTTGTCTGTCTGACATCTTTTACAAGTCTCACCCTTTTTGACCCTTTTTAAAATTTAAAATACACTTACAGAAACACTCACTAGAATGCAAACATACCTCAAATGTTTTTAACGCTTACCAAAGTTCTACAAGAGAGTGTCTCTAACATTTCGAAATTGGCCATGCTAAGCAATGATCGGGGTGGTACATGGAAGTTGTTCAGGTGAGGTTTTCCTAAAGACAACACTGCATTTGTTAGGTAGCCAGCTAAGTTTTTTAGATTAACATTAACAAAATGACAGCTGGCTATCCGCACTTTGCCATAATACCAAAACTGTTCAGTGTTCAGTTACGACTGGTTACAACTGCTTATCAAAATATAAAAAATACACTAAATATTCACTAAATTCAACTTCATGTTTGTATGTGCCTGTCCCACTATGCCATCAGTGTCTGGTTGGACCACAAAGCTACTCTTGGGTAAGCGGTGTCATCAAAAAATTAGATTTCACTTTTCACATTCTTACGCCCTTCAAAATCGTACCTTCCTAAGTTACTGTTACTATGTCCAAAAACCCTGGTAGAATGTAAAGTTACTGAAAAGTTATTTACCATCAGATGACATTAAAATGAGAGTTAGCAGACAGTAACTTTTGTAGTTTACCTTACTTTGCAACCTATTAATAGTTATGACATTGATCTGACTGTTTATTTCTTTTTCAGCTTCAATGAATAAAATAAAACCACCATATACCCTCCAGATGATCAGGTGTGCCCTCAATAACGCATTTTCACCCTCTAAGCTTAAAAGGGAATTTTGATTTTGTAAAATGATAATTAGATGTAGAAGTCATTGTGAGTGTATTAAAAGCATCTGTTTAAAATGGACAGGGCTAATCCCAACCTTTCTTATGAAGAGAAAATATGCATCAAATTAAGGCTTCATTTTTGGCAGTTTTACTTGCTGTTTACAAATGACTAGAAGGACTTCTAGGAACAAGCACCGCCAACAGTTCGTGAAAAATAAGAATCATAGATGTGATGGTACAAATCAACATTCAGTATTTAAGTTGCCAGTTAGGTTTCTCATTTAACTTTTTCAGTGCTGTACTCAGAAAGAATGTAATGCTTCAGTGTGTGAACTATTGCTAAGTATAGCCCTCCTTCCCAATATTATGACCAGCTGCCACTGGAGTGTACTGATGTGAAAAAGCTAAATTCTAGTGAATCTTGGGGTAACAATTGTTCACAGTTTTTTTGACAGGAACTAACGTCTGAAGGTTTTATGCCTCGTAGGTTTGAGATTGGGTTTCAGCCTATAACATAGTTTTTACAATCCATTCACGGTGGAGAGGTACATGTAGGACACTGTAAGGCAAAATAGTCACATTTATTCATATTTCTTACATAACCAACATTAGAAATAAAAACATGTAGGTTTACTAGTCATTTTAGATGGTTAATAAGATGGTTATATTTGTGTTGCAACTCCTGGTTCCTATCACTACTGTTGTAACGAGATGGCAAGTTTGCAACACGCTTTTTCACATCAAACCGCATACATTAATATGACTCATCCTAAAATAATTAAGTTAAAACTATCAACATGAAAAAGATAATGAGACCTGGTAACATCCATTGCACCTCACAGAAGCTGTTTCAGCTTAGCTGTATGTTAAAGAAATAGTGTACTTTGGCTCAACTGCACTCCAGCAATAGAAAGCATGAGCAGAGAGAGCAGTTGCTCTTCTTATGGTAGCACGGTGCTCTGAGCTCCAGCAACGAGGGGATAGACCAGGGGCTCTAACCTGAAATTGAGGGCACTTGTCTGCCTAAATTGGGGCCAGGAGATGGCATTTTATCTGAGCGCACACTGTAGGCGGCAAGATGAAGAGCCCCTTACCTCAGGAGTTGCCCCATGTTACACTAAGAACATAGAACTATGGGGAAATTAGAAAGTGGTCACAAAGCCGCGCTTCTGATGGAGGCTGGCCTTCCTTGCTCCACTGAACGAGGATCAGTTTCAGCTTCTAATATGATGGTCAAGCCTGGGATTTGGCAGTGGGATACTGCTTTTAGATCAGGAAAAAACTCATAAAATAAATGTCTAGCACCACAGACACTCTATAAGATGTTTTTACTTTATGGTAAACCAAGAGAAGGATGACTGGAAATTGTTTTGGGGGTTTTGAGGAATAATTCTGTGTCATGCTGTGTCAATGCAAAGCCCTGTAAAATTAAAACGATCTTCCAGCCCTACAGGAAAAAAGCCATGGATGTTTTGTTACCAAGAGCTTTACAGTACTCCCCTCTCCAAAATGCTAATGAATATGTTGTTTATTAAACAACACTCTTGTCTGAATTGATAAAAGATTAGACAATAGATATTTGCATGAGAGTTCATTAAAACCCTTGATGTTGCAAAGAGGTTAAGCATTCCTTAAGGCAACAGGTCCCTGGTTTGAAAGCAAAACTAAAACACTGAGGGAAACAGCGGTCCCCATCATAATACGGCATCAGATGAAGCAGCCCAAGTGTCATCACCAGACTCGTTCTGATTTAACAAGGGGAATAATGAAACTCCGCAAAACAAAACACAGGCCTCTGCCTGTTTCTACCACACATGAGGGAGGAAAGTTGGGACAGTTCAAGGTGATTTGGCTCCTCAAAACTCCAGCTGACTCAAATCCAGTTTTATTTCATGAATAAAACATTTGGACTGCTCCTCCCCACACCAAGGTCTTTAACATTTTAGGCTGCTGGTGTAGACATGGGCAAAAGCCATTGAAAAGAACAAATCTGACACAATGCACAATTAACTCCCAGTCTGCCCTGGTCCTGTCTTGTATTGTATCTGTAATCATGATGACGAATGTCAGAATATTCCAACACAATATCAGGCTGCATAATTGTAATCAAATGCAGATTCTTTTTTTATTTCACTGTCAACTGCCAGAGAGTGGCTGAAATAACACATTTCAGTTATGACTATTATCTTAACAAATAAAGCACTAGTAATTAAAATCCTTCAAATTATTCAGCTGTCCCCTGGTACATCGTCTGTTGCACTCACTTCGAAAGATGGAAAATGGAAGCCATCATTAGAGATCAGCTGCTCTACTGTCCACATTTGAGTGTGGAACAAGTCTGGTCATGTTCGCGCTAAAAGGGCGCATGACAATATAAAACTGGAAAGTGCCATCAAAGGTTACAGGAAAAGGCCAAGGCCACACTCATTAACCAGCTAATGAAGAACGTCGCAGACGGAAATGTCATGAATGGAAATGTCATGTAGCGGCCCTGCACAGACCAGTAAGGTCACCCAAAAGGGCTTGTTCTAAGCCCTGCTCTTGTTCAGCTCAATTTCTCTAAGAATGCTTCCAAGAACCTGTCGGTCATAAGGCAGGAACCTGAAAATAACCAAATTAAAGTCCAATCAAGACAGACATTTTAAACAGGTGAAGCGATTTGTTTATTCCATTATCACTGTTTACATGAACATAGCAGCTTGGCGGGTAGAGGTTTAAGCTAGAGGGAGTGGATGATTGTCCGGCTTCTTAGCTTTTCCACATATTCCTTGGCCTGAGCAAATGCGTCCTTCTGCTCCACCATGGGAGGCACACCCTCCACCAGCTTCACAAAATAATGACAGTGTACTTTGTCCATGATGCCAAACATGCCTCGACCATGGTAGCGAATGCGTTTGAGATATTTGCCTTTGCCTGAGAAGGACTCAGCTGTTGGGGACACAAGAAAAAGTAAACTAATTACCCCAGCAAGAGAAAGGCTAACAAACAAACAAGCATAAGAGAACATCGCAATGTAGAACCTAAATTAGTCTGCACCTTTCACTTCACGACATAGTCATACTGATAAGTCTGACCACCCCTGATCAAAAGACCTGACCATTTATGAAAGAGGTAAATTAGGCTAACAAACGATGCAGAATTAGCTACAGTCTGAAAACTACAATGTACACCTACATGGTAAGTGGAGCTGTAAAAAAGGACAATGAGTTTGGATACAATTTAGGTGTATCAAGTGAAGTGGTTTATCAGTGTAAGAAGGACATAAGGTTCAAAACGCTACTTACACTCTACTTAAAGTAAAATGTTTGTTTATAAAGTTTACATATACTGTCTTGGAATTTCAAGCTGTGCTGAGATTAAGGATTTTTAATCCTTACCATCTCATTCTTCAGTACCCAACATTTTGTATGACTGATACATATGAACATGACTGATAACACGCTTCAAATGATAAAGAGACTCACAAACTGTTTACTTCCATTTGCAGAGAAATCAACAGAGAAGAAAAAAACTTCATTCTTCACTCAAAACAACAAATAAGTTAACACATAAAAAAACATATTCGACTGACTGGCAACCTATCAATTCAGACACAAAAGTCCTAAACAGTGGAGTAAGAGTTTTGTTATCTTACAGTGAGAGTGCTCAGTTAAGCAAGATTAGCACCTCTGTGTTTGTATGACTCCTAAGAACATAACACAACAATGCCCCTAGGTCTTCCTCTAAGACACAGGTAAATATGAGAAAGTACATATGAAAGCTAATGAGAGACACTACTAAATGGAAAGAATATTATAGTATATTTAGTATACTGCTACATAGTCCCACCTATAAATGTTTTTAATTTTTATTAAATAACTAAATATTATAAACACTTACCAACATACAAGTTTGACTTATATTCAACATTGTGGTTCTTCACAGCCATTTCTTGGGCTTCTAAAAGAACCTACCAAGAACAATAAAATATCATTCAAGTACAACAGTAAGTCCATGTGGTGGCAGACCACAGGTATAAATACAGTTTTAGTTTAAAAAGCTGCTTAGGTACCTCTTTTATTATTTTGGCTCCCTTCTTGTCATTGAACTCGAGCTGAGCAAGGGCTTGGTCGATAGTCATTCCTCTAATCTGTTGAAAGAAAAACTCATCAGCTAATGGTTTTCAATGTAACATTCATGTGCAGCTATGACAACGTACACTAGGCATTCTCTTAACACAAAATATTGAATCAGAATCAGAATCAGAAAACTTGATTGATCCCGGAGGAAATTGAGATCAAGGTGTAAAAAAAAAAAAAAAAAAACCTCCTCTGGCTACAGGTTACGACTTAATTGTTGACTTTAATGGATGATGTGTGCCTTCCCTCTATTCAGGAGGGATGATTATACCTGAGTCTTCAGAAGAGAACAAGAAACATTAAGTATCTCTCAAAATGTAATAGATTCTTCCAAGCAATGTCGCTGAGTTAGCCAAATGCTTCAAAATTTCTTAGGAACCTTGTTAGTTGACAGGCATCAAACATTAATCATGAGACTTATTTCCCTCCTCTGTCTGGAACTAAAGAATACTTCACACTTCTAAGACTGCTACGCTGTACATTCACAACAGAAACTGGTATTAAATGGTGAAAGAATTAACTCCAAGGACTGCTGTGGAATGATTACGGCTACACAACAATACAATTCGTTAGATATTTGCTGATATTACAATTCATCACTGAATTGCAATTCTGTTTTTCATTGCATGCATACTCTAAACCCCTGCACTGACATTTACTTATTTAGTCTGTTATATATGCATATCAATTGCTATAATTCAACTGAAAGCTGTTAGAGTCAATATGAGTTCAAATAATGATTTTTTTTGTTCTGTATAATGACATTTCCAGGCAAAACAGGGTATCACGGAGGGTTTCTGTGCTAGCTGGGTGTTTTTGGGCAGCGACTAGTAGAAGTGAGAGGAGGAACCACATGGTTGTTACTATTTTTTTCCAAGCCTCGTTTTGAGACAGGCAAAATTCATTGCATTTTGAAGGACGATTGTGGAGAAGCAAGAATTTTGTCTTTTAAACCATCTATCATGCTTAATATGTGTATGGGTATGACATGGCAGACCAAAATTTAAGACTGATTTAATGTTATTAGATAGCAGTTTCTATGAAAGGCCAGCAAATGTTATAAGGCACGTTCTATAGTTTCTATAGTAATCTGCATTAGGAGGATTGAGAATCATTGTGAAATTCAATCAATGCATAAGCAAACAAACAAGGAAGTAAATAAATATTGAAGTGTACAGATTAATAAGCAGCACTGTTCTTCTGACTGTTCAGTGTCGCTCACCAGCTTTGCTAGGTACCACATCTTGTCTTTGCTGTACTTGACCTGGCGTCTGCAGTGAAATATCTCCTGAAAAGGAGAGTGAGCACTTGATGTAAAGAAAATGACTTGTAAAATAAAAATGTCAATGGTAACTACATACAGAAGGTGGCAAAAGAGACACTAACAGCTGGTCTGGGGGGCTCATCTTTCTGCTGAGGTGGATATACAATGCGATTTTTACTCTCCCAGTTCTTGGTGCTTACTGCAGTAGTATACCAGGATGCCTGCATGCAAGGGGTGAGAAACCTGGAGCACAGAGTACATGCAAACATAACAGAGCTGTCAATATACAGAAAAGGAACAAATTGGGACTATTTTCATTGCTTAGTTTTTTTTTTTACCTATTTTGTCTTAACCTCATATCTATGTATACAAATAACACTATTTTCATGCTATTGTTCAGTATAATCATTAATCACTAACCGGAATACTACATTACAGACACCGACTTTGTATTTACACTCTTCTTCCATTCTATCAGCTCTACTTAGCACAGAGCTGCACAAGCTTCTGCAATTATTACAATCATCGTGGAATGTTAATGTGTGCCCACACGCCTGTGTGCAGTGCTGCTCACCCACACAAACACCTGTCACTGCGAGACTCTGAATAGTCTGCCAACCCAAACCTCCAGCCAACAGTGTCCTGTACCCATAAACTGACCACTGATGAAGATGACTAAAGCAGACTGATGTACTCGTGCCAGTTCAACACACACCTGACCACTTGATGAACGGGATAAGGAGGATACAACGTAATGTAAAGTAAAGTGGCCCCTTATAGTCACATGTGAACACAGTAGAGCACAGAACACAGTGTGAACAGTGTAAAATTCTTTCTCTGTATTTAACCCATTCACCAAGTGAAGCAGTGGACAGCCAGCCACGCAGTGTCCTGGAAGCAGAGTGTGGGGACGGTACCTTGCTCAAGGGTACCTCAGTGGTGCCAACTAGCAGCCCTGGGATTTGAACCCTGGTCACAGGGGGAACTCCCTAACCATCGGGCCACCAGCTGCCCCAAAGAAACACATTATATTTGTAAGCCAGGGGAAAGTGGAGCTGATAAAACGGAGGAGTGTAGATATAAGTTAGATGCACCTAATAGAGAGCGGATAACACGGACAACGGGTGTAAATAAATACAAGACAGACGTAACTAATGGAATACGCTTGTTTTTTAACATATATGGTTATTTACAAACACACATCCAGTTCATACACACTTTTATACAGTACACATTAATGTATAAGACACGATACACAGACACGTGTATGTATAACATCAGTACAACGTCTCTGTCCTTGATGGCTAGCTAAGGTGGCTAACGTCGCTCAAAACTACTCACGAACCTCCAATGAACGTGTCCAGCCAAGCGGCTGAGGAGTGGAACACCTGTGGGACAGATAGCATCACTCATCAGCCGAGTACAAACTCTATAAAATGTATCATAGCTTTTAAAAAAGGTAAATCAACAAAAGCTAACAGGACTTACCACTCGTTGTCACAACAGGGGCCGCCATGGTGACCACTCAACTGCCGAAAACAGTCCGACAGAGTCGCAAATATGCTTATGAACGTGATAAATGCCAAAATATTTTAAACATGTAACGAAACGAGGGTTAAAATATACGAATAAAAAACGTTTATTTTAACCCATTTTATTATTAATAATCTAAAGCATAATTGAAAAAAGTGATATAATTTTGCGACACTTTGCATCGACGGACGACTCTCCCTGGTTTGATGGAGGACCGGCAGCATGGGTGAACTGAGGAGTTAGCTGTTAGCCCTTAGCTGAGAAACGCTGAAGTCCCTTTCTTTCTCGGACGCAGAACAAGTAGTTGTCTCAGGATGCATAAGAGGTTGCTCCCAGCTTCTCCGAACTGGTACTGCTCCCGCTGCAGTGATGCAAACAAGGCTGGCGTCCTGGGCTTTGGAGCTAAAAACACAGTCTACTTGGTGAAAGTGGCTGCAGCGTCAGCAACAGTCATAGGCAGGAACATTTTTACTCTTCTAACACGCTTATTTATGCACCCAGGCCCTGCATCTGCCTCACCATCATCTCTCTTTTCGCAGGTGAGCTCAGTGGTCACACTGAGAGAGTTTCTGGCTTTGCCTTCTGCCAGCACGATGGGCAAGAGCACCTCTGTGCCAGCACTTCAGATGACAAAACGGTGAAGATCTGGGACATTGAGAGGAAAGCTGTGTTGGCAGAGCACACTGTTCATAAGGTAAGTCCTGTACAGTGTCAGTTTGATTGTATTGTCATGTAGTGTCTGAGCTGAGAAAGTGGTGGGCAAAGCAGTGAGATGTGCTTGTGCTTGTTTAGAGCACCATCACCTCCATTCATTGGTCTCCAGTGGAGAAGGGTCTGGTGGTTTCTGGAGATGAGAAGGGCATCGTGGTGTGCTTTTGGCACGGCAGGAACGACACCCATAGCTTCTTTCCTGAACCCAGAACCATCTTTTGCTTGTCCTGCTCCCCGCACAATGAGAACCACATTGCACTTGGGTAAGATCATATAAGTAGGATAACATGTGAAGCCTCTGTGTCTTTGTCTGGGTCAGTCTGAGGTAGACTGTGTTGCTTTTTTCTCAAAGGTATAAGGATGGAATGATTGTGCTGATAGACATCAGCAAGAAAGGAGAGGTGGTCCACCGGCTGCGAGGTCACGATGAGGAGATCCATGCCTTGGCCTGGTGTCCTGAGCCCCGAGAAGATGATCTGTATAGCCGACCTGAAGACAACACTGGTGTGTGATTAGATTCCTAAACGTTTGACACATAGATGAGGGCTAGAGGGGAATTTCAGGGATTTTTAAGCATTTACACATATTTCAATAGTTTAAATGTCGGTTAAGTTGTTCAGAAGATTTAATGTGAAATGAAGTCAGTCTGTCTTTATACGTGATGTATATGTAATATGGGCAGTGAGTTCATAACCATTTTATGTAATATAGTACTGTAATGTAGCTTTAAGAGAGATTAAACTTTTCAGACTTCTGGTTCCTGTGACATCACTGTGAACAATTTTGGCTCAGTAGGTTTCTCTAGAATTGTATATCAAAGAATCTGAATGACTGTACACCTTAACCAATGAATTTTGCAGAAATTTAGAAAATTTGGTGGAATTCCCCTTTAAATGTCTAAGGCAAAGCACTTTCATCACATCTGGACCCTTTTACTCTTCTCCACTGTTCTTACTGTCAGCAGATACATCCAGTGGACTAACAGAGACAGAAGGTGGAGGCTATCTTGCTTCCGGGAGTCGAGATCAGACTGTTAGAATCTGGAGCACAACCAGAGGCAAAGGTGGGAGAACATTATTGGTGCAGTCCTTTATATTTAGAGATGCTCATAAAAGTTGCTGTAGCTTCCACTGTTAGCATTCAGCATGTTGTGGTCCTCTGTGGCTCTTCCTGTAGGTGTGATGACCCTGAAACTTCCATTTTTGAAGAGACGAGGGGCAGGAGTGGACCCTGGGGTGAAGGAGAGGCTCTGGCTCTCTGTGCATTGGCCTCAAGGAAGACCTACACAAGTTGTTTCCAGCTGCTTTGGGTAAAGGCCTTTAGGTTTTAGTGATGTGGTGAATCTTTGCTTGTGTATTTCTCCTTGTCAGAATCAGAATCAGAAAAGTTTATTGATCCCAGAGGAAATTGACTGCAAAGACACACAGAGACAAGAACAATATAAAATATAGAGTCTGAATAAAATCTAAATGACAAAAAGTCTGTGAAAAAAAAACTCAATATGAAAATACACTATGCTATATACAGAAATGCTGGATATAAATACTATAGATAAGTAACACAGTTGAGTGAAATCTACCGACACAAATGGCAGTTTTGAACCAGAAGTCTGAAAAGTTTAATAAGTTATTGCATATAGTAGAGAATCAGTAGTAATATGTTAATGAAGTTTCTGTTGATATGTGATTTGTGTTGGGCTGTGTTTTTGCGTGTGCAGCGGAGAGCTTGTGATGTGGGACCTCACAAAGTCAGGCAAGCAGAAGTGGACTCTGCTGGGCAGTTCTACTGAGGGTCAGAACCACAGCCGAATCGTTTTCAACATGAGCTCAGTGTATGTGGGGGACAAAGAGCTGCTGATCAGCACGTCCATGGACAGAGAGGTACAGACAGAGAGAGAGAAAGAGACTCTCTAAGAAAGCTCATCCCTAATAGTGTCTTCCATAAGCACTACAGTCCAACCGTGTGTATAATTCTCAGGTACATGTACTGTCAGACTCAGAAGTTTATTTGAAACACATGTTTTGGTAGAACTTTCTTGAATTCTTCAGCTCAAACCATTTGTAAATTGCGGTCTGTAGTTTGCTCTTTCACTCCTGGAACCAAATTCCCTGTCCAGTGTAAAGTTTTCAGGAGCAGTTACTGTTAGATTTTTTTTCCATACAGGTTTCTGCTTGTTCATGCTCTAATAGCAGAATACCTTGGTGATTACAAAAGGAACCAAAATTTTGTTTTGCTGTGTTTCTCCAGGGTTTGAAGGCTGTAGAAGAAAGCTTCACAAGAACATCTATTAATATCAGCTCATTCAATCAATCAATCAATCAATCAGTCAATTAATTATCCTGGAGACTGTCAGAGCCAAACACAAAACTACTAGCACTGTTTCAGTACCTTCTTTTGGCTGAAGTCACAATATAAATACCGTTATTTTCTTTTAAATGCACCAGCTTAAATGAAGCAGATTTTTAAATTCTTAAATGGAAAAAACGGTTGCCTACTTAAAAGTTAATTGAACGAAGTGCAACACTGAAAGTAAAAGGTGATTATTGTATGATATTATGGTACAGATGTAACTGTTCAAATAGGATGAGGATGAGCAATTACCTGGCTTACTTTATTTACATGATTAAATTAAAACATAGACCAGGCAATCTAATACAATATTGTCTGATTGCCACTTGTATGTTTGGAGGCAAAATTTTGGCAGATCTTAAACACCCCTTGACAGCAAGTTTTTGTTTTCTATTTTTTGTGATATCAAGTACTTAAAGAATGCCGACCATCACAGTTAGTGCTGATTGTTTGATTTAGTGAAGTACAGTTTTTTAAATTTTGAATAAAAATTGTTTGTACTAATTGTTTGTAGCAACTTAAGAGATATCATAACGTATCATGAATTTCTTGAAGTATCGTGCCATGTTGTCCACCCCTGTCGAAGTTGTTGTGTGAGGTTACAGGACGGTGCTGTTTTTGTAATTGTGTCTAGATTAAATGCTGGGACCTGGGCTCTCTGGAGTGCTGCTGGACTCTGCCCACACTGGGAGGGTTTGTATACTCGATGAATTTCTCTCCTGTGGGCACGGGGTGCTTGGCTTTGGGAGTCGGAGACAACATGATCCGTGTATGGAACACTCTGTCCATCCACAACCCATACGAGACTAAGACCTACTGGCAGAGCATCAAATCTAAAGTAACTGCGGTAAGTGACAGGAAGTGAATGTTGATTAAAAAAATGAGGAAAGGCACATCTTGTTAAAGTCAAACTGAATTCAGTTGACCTTTTTTATAACTTGTTAGTTTATGTCCCAAGACATATTAAGCATCATTCATCGTACCATATCGTTTCAAAAGTAAAATTCTTGTTTTCCCATCATCTTCCATCAAAGTGCAGTAACTTTTTATTATATTATGGTGCACTTAAAATTCTATAAAATGTTCTTATTACAGGTAAAATGATATTAAACAGCAGTAAAAGTTGGAGTTACAGCAAAAGAAAAATGTGTGAACGTAATAATAGATAAACACACACACTCTGCAGAAGACATTATGTAGAATATTGTTATAGCAAACAAGTGATCATTTATTGTTTGGGTAAAAGATGCCCTATTTTCAATTCCGAGAGACTGCAGGCACAATAGTATTTTGGGAGAAGGCATTGTGGAGTTTGACGGCCCCTTTTATTAACAATGGCACCCTTGATCACTGCACATTAGGCTTCATTTTTTATTTTTTTTTTTTTTTTTTTTTTTAAATATATCTATATTTTTTGCTATTTGACAGTTGGCCTGGCATCCAGTGAAGGAAGGCTCCTTAGCCTTTGGCACAGATGACGGCAAAGTGGGCATCTATGAAGCTTTTTGTAACAAGTAAAAGCGCCTGCAGTCATGTTTCCATGCTTCCTCTTGCAAACTTAGCTTGCTGATTAACCTTATACCTCTTCCATCTCTGTCCTAGACTAAAAAATTTTTTTTCCGTGTGTGTGTGTGCAGGCCTCCACAGATATCCAGCACATACCACCGTAGGACGGTCTACTCTCTGGACTGGGGACCCCCCATTCCACCTCTATCATTTGGTAAGTCGCTTTTTGATGTTTGAACAAGTTAATTCATGACACTCTCTGCGGCCCGGCAAACATTAAACTAGGAGTGACGCCAAGAGACATCCGTCAATGCAGAGGGTCGCTCGGCACATGCTTAATGTGCGGTGGTAATTGAGCAAGCTGCTGGCGTAGAAGTGCGCTTCCCTTCCCTCACAGGCACTTTCTGTGGGGAAATCGAGGCGCAGAAACTTCATTTGTGGCTGGGCTGTCGTGGCATGACACTTTTATCGCCATATCTGTCATCAGGCTCTGAGACGACAGAGATAATTGCTTTTGTTTTGAGAGAGCTGCTGACAGGGAAGCGGAGGCAGAAAGTAATTTGTTTACACTCTTTCTGCTGGCTGGGCGCTTCTCCCATGCTCTTCCCCTGGGATTTCATTGGCACATCTGGAGATGAGGGCTATCACAGGGGCTGTTTAAGGATGGAATATGCAGGCCTGAGTCTGCATGGGAATTATGATAAGCAAATGTGGTGTTCATTCTAGGTAGGTATGGTTGTTTTAATTAGTTTTGGTTATTTTAAGGATATTAAATAGTAATTTACCTTAATTTGTATTTGAATGAATTTAAGCATGTTTGGTCTAAAAGTAAAATGAAATAAGTCAGTCAATACCTTGACTGAGCGTGTGATTTGCAGGGAATAACAACACCTGGCCAGAACAATGCAAGTATTCAATTATATTGGTATTCATTTCTGTATTTAGTATTCGGATATCTTGTCTTTAACGCTTTAAACCAGCACACTAAAATTATGGTTAAATATGAAATGTAAATAGAATTATTTTTTTGATTCAGATACTCATTTGGACACACCAGATATTTAAATGGTAATTATTTAATGATAAGATATACAAAGGCTTTCTTTTAAATGAATGTTTAGATCGTGGAAAAAAGAACACTACTTCACAAAAGAAACACAGTTATATTCATTTATACCAATATGTAATATTATCCCATTGGAATTTGTTCGAATGGGACAAAAGGGAATTGGATATTGGGGGACTATCCATGTATATTGTCTGTGTGGGAAATACTGCTTCCATGAATTTTCTCATTAGGGTCTTTCATCAATAGTGAAAATGTTTCGTGTGTGTGTGTGTCTGTGTGTGTGTGTGTCTGTGTGTGTGTGTGTCTGTGTGTGTGTGTGTCTGTGTGTGTGTGTG
>JBBPCZ010000021.1:72460-86507 GCA_037974445.1 Brycinus macrolepidotus | reverse complement strand
TTGTCTTGTAGAAATAAAAGAAAAAAAGTAAAATTTCACTAGGCGAAAACTAGAATTTGCTTATAAAAATGATAATAGCTAGATCTTACTGGGTTTTCTAAAAAAACAACATAAGGCATGAATGGCTATCTTATGGGATTAAAATGTTATAGCCCAATAAATAAAGGGATGCAAAAACACTCAAAAATGGCCCGGAGTTCAAAGGGTTAAGTATGACTTTTGCTTGCTCTTTTCCACTATTTTTGCTGAGTGATCTAATTTGCATTAAAAAAAGCTGATTATTTTCAAGCTGCAATTGAAAAGCGTGGTCTTCCCCATCTGGAGCTGGGGAATCCTCTGTTTCTCGGGCCATTTGAGCCGAAGAGGATGCAGGATTTACTCGAGGTACAAAGTCTCCAATAAAAGTGTTCCTTTGTTATGCCAGGTAATAGGTTTTGAGCTGCAGCGTGCCGGGAGGCTAAATGCAGAGCAGATGTACTGTACAAATGCCCAGCACTGATCAAAGGGACAGATACACAGGCAAATGATGATGAATGACTCTCCACTGCATTGTAAGGAGTGCACGAATGTATCGAAGTGCAAGAGAGGAACAGGGGCTGAGGGGAAAGAAAGAGAGAGGGAGAGTGTCGGGCCTCATTGGAATGATGCTAAACAGAGTGAGAGCGATTAGGTTCCTACAGAGGAGAGATCTGAGTTTAGACAATCTGTAATTGATTTAACAAACAGATCAGTGAACCACAACACACACAAATGTACACATGCGCACGCACACACACACACACACACACACATATATATATATATATATATATATATCACACAGTTTGAGAATACTGTATTTGTGAGGACATTCTACTGACAGCAATATTGTCTGTGAATAAAACTATGCCTACCACTAACCCTCACCTTTACCGCAGCAACCAAAGGCAATTTTCTTGCGGTTTTAATTTTTTCCCAAAAAAGTTGAATATTGAATATGCAGCGATAACAACAAAATGGGGCAAAAATGTCACCAGTTCTGCAGTTTTGCTGTTATTATGAAACAATGTGGTTCCCACAAAGAGATAATTGATAACTGCACACACGCGCGCGCACGCACACAATCATGCACATATACACACACACTCACACTCACAGAAACACACCCAGGAGCACCCCGGTCCTGTGAAAGATTGTGCTGCTCGTGCTCTGTGGCTGTGCCGTTGAATGACATCACTGTGGAACATATTTCTCTGCTTTATCTTCTGAGAGATGTGTTAGCCATGTGCAGGAGCAGTCCGGGGACGGGGGGGATCAAAGGCATAGCTGTGTTCTGGCAAAAATCAAAAAGTGAAACATGATTTCTGGGCACAAATATAATCAGTTTATTTCAAGATGTATTGCCTTACATGTCCAACCTGTGTGCTTTTATATAATTTAACACTGACACCTCTTTTTTTCCATATCCAAGATAAAAGGGAGAACTGTGATTTCGGTGGGAAAATTATTGATGGACTCTTCTCGGAGATATGCATGTCTGATCAACCTCAGTTCCAGCTTTAATACATTGACTCTGAAGAGGAGTTACGGAGTAGACGAGCTGTCAGATCAGTCGTAGACATTCACTCTGTAATGAGCTATGACCCCCTCTCTCTCTTTCTCTCTCTCTGTCTCAAATGAAGATAGTCGTCCCTCCAAAAGCATTTCTAGGCCAGAAAAGGGAGGGGGTCTCTGTGACAATTCGACGTGAAGTGGCTTGATAAATCACCCGTCCATTACTCTGCCTTTAGTATCTGTTTATGCCCTAACAAATTGAAACCCCACTGGCACGGACCTGCCTCTCTGGCCCCCTTCACGATTAGTTCAAGGTGGGACGAGTTTCGCTGCTCCCCAAAACCCGTTTCCCCTCCTCCTCTCCTCTCTCGGCCTCTGTGTTTTGTCTCTCCCTGCTGTGGGGGGAGCAAGGTGGACATATGTAAGCAATAAAGCTGAAGGGTCCGCGTGTACCACAGACTGGGCGCAAGGAATGCAGAACCGAACTATAAAATAATAAAAGGGGCGAGGGCTCGAGCGGGTGAACTGAGTGGTGGTGGTGGTGGTCGGGGAGGGGGAAACAGGACGGTTCCATCTGCAGCCCGTGCCCTGCGCTGACCCCCCTGGGCGGGCCGTAAAAGAAGCAGGCGGCTCTCGAACAGAGTTGGGTGACTCGTGGGGTTTTGGCCTGGCACCACTTCAAACGGCCGAGTGACGCGGGCCAAAGGGCAGCTTGACCTGCGCGCTAAGCTCCTGCTAAGCCTCTCAAAGCTGGAAGGAGGTGGGAGAGAGAGAGAGACTAGTGGTTAAGACTTAGAGAGAGAGAGAGAGAGAGAGAGAGAGAGAGACAGAGAGAGAGAGAGAGAGAGAGAGAGAGAGAACGAGAGCCCAAATGTGTACAGCAAAGAACTGGCAGGAAAAAAAATGCAACTGTAAAAGAAACGGTACTGCAAGAAATACCATACCACCAGTCCTCCTCCAGCTCCACATTAGAAAATCAAAGGAAAAGAAAAAGCAATGAAAGCAATGGCTGTCGACAGCGAGTACGGCTCAGTTAAAGTCAGGGGAGCCAACATGCTCAAGTTATCGCATGCACGAGAGACCTCTTTTTTCTGTAAAACTAATAAATCAACATCCCCAAAAGCCAGTTTAAGCTTGGTTTTCATAATCACCGAAAATAAACCACAATCAGCACACCGAGATAGACAGTTTAGGTCCTGAGGCGTTTATGAGCTTTAAACATTTTCCTTTTTTTTGTCCCCTTAGAAGCCACCAACTTATTGGGAGCTTGTCAACACACTGACACCATTCTTTCAAATGAGATGCCTTTGCCGTGATCACACGCTACGGCAGCTCTCTGTGCTCATGGAAAGTGAGTTTTGATCAAAAGGCCGCTTCAGCGCTAATAAAAGGCATTCGTCAAAAGATCCACGCTCGACAAAGCTGCGGAGCTGCAGCTACACCGAAGGCCCTGGATCAGCAGCGGATGCTAACACTAGCATACATGAAAGGGTTGGGAGAATGAATGAGCGAATGACAAATGAAGAGGAGGAGAAGAGGAGCGAATATAACAAAGAACAACTTTTATAGGACCGGCTACACCAAAGGCCTGGAGCAGCAGTGAGACGCTAACACTGATGCTAACGTTAACATACATAAAAGGGAGGGGAAAATGAATGAGCAAATGACAAATGGAGACAAGGGGAGAGGGGGGAAAAAAAGAGGGAAAAAACAACAAAGAACAACTTTTCAGAGGACCAACTGATCTTCTTGGAGGAAGCAGACATATCCCAGAATGCAGCAGAACAGGAAATGCCCACTGAGTGTGGTGGGCTCCCCCGTGGGGCCCAGCACAAGTGGAATGCGTGAAATGAATAGTGACATCACGTTGCTTGGTCAACAAAGCCGAGTGATTGATGAGGACAAGCGGGCAGGGTGATGGCCAGTTGTTGGCCTTCCCCAGGAGATGCCGTTTCCCTCTGACCCCCATACCGACCCTCTGAAAGGGATAGTGGTGATCTCCTTCTCTCTCGCTCTCTTTCTCTCTCTCTCTGTACCCTTCTTCTCTCCTGACAGGAATATGATCTTTCGGCTGAAAGCCGGCTAGGCAGCCCCCCTCATGGGTTCAGTTTTGGTCTGTTTTCAGATTAAAGTTTTCCCACACAGAGCCACTGAGAAGATAACACTCCTTTATAGTACCTCTTCAACATGACGATCAAACGCTTTCATATCCAAAACCAAGACGAAATGGTTTCAACTGACATTCGACTAATTGCACCTGACAAATATCAGTTGTTTCTCCAAATACAACTGTTGTTGTCCTGCTTTATTGTTTTTCAAATGAAATCCACTCTTGAAAATACAGCCGCCACAAAAAAAAAAAAGAGTTCTTTGGAGTGACGCCGTAGAAGAATCACTTTTGATTCCCTAAGGAACCTTTCAGTAGATAGCTTTTTTTCTTCTTCCTGATTCAGTCATTGCCAATTCCCACCTGCTAATAGGTCTCCCCCTGTCACAAGCTAGAAGGGTAAGGGGTAGCATGTGCGCCCCCTTCCACATACATAGTCTATATGCACTGTGACAAAGTCTCTCAGCACTATCGATAGACATTTTTGTTTTGGTGATGTACTGCTATATAGCTGTATAGAGCCACATCACACTCCTCACGTTCCTTTGATGTATCTGGCCTTGGTGTTGCTTCCCTCCAATTAATAATATTCCAGCATCCATCTTTATCTTTTCAAGCCCAAGTTATATTTATAAGTCCAAGATCAAATGTTTTCTAAAGTCACACTGGAGTTTGCCTGGTATGTTTGAATCCAGATCCATCTACTACTGTGTCTACTGTTTTACTAATGTTTCTAAAATGAACCACGGTGATTTAGGATCTCTAAATTTCTAGATTTTTTTATTATTATTTTTTTTTTTTATTAGAGCTGCTGGATGGTTAAAGAAAATGAAAATAGCAACAAAAAATCACCACTGATCTGTATACACTGTGATATGAATGGTAGGCAATACCCTTGGATCTGTAGATGTAGTGTAGATCAGGGATTTCAGAGGAAAAAATGACTCTAGTTTAATGTGGAATTCAAAGTGTTAATATCTCAAACAGGCCCATATATCCAAGTCATAAACCACTGTGAACCTTTCTTTATGAGTGTTAAGTAAGCAACTTTTGTACGGAAACCAATGCTTATCAGCCTATTTGATTATGTAAGTACTTCCTATGTTGTGTATCATCATTTTCTCATCAGCCTCTGCCCACAGAAGGACTTTCTTTATGGACGTTCTCTGATGTTAGCATTATCTGATGAAACTTGACTAAGTGAAAGTGGTGGGGGCGTCAGGTGGACGTCTCTTGGCTCTATGCTGAATCAACAGAGCACCAGAGTAGCCAAATCTCTCCTAATGAGGGGAGGGGGCATGGAATATTCTCCCAGGTCATGTGATAGGGCTGGTAGTGCCCAGTGTGTTTTGATAAGGAAAGTGGAGCTAATGTTGGTGAGACCTCAAACTGAGCCGCCATCTGTCTTCTACCGAGAGAGATGCCTCCCAGTTATTATCCTTACCATTAAAGAAACAAATGACTTTCTCTTTCACTCAGTAAATGCATTTTTGCATGGTGCCATCCATTCATTGCTAGATTCCACAGATTCCATCTTTATTACTGATACTGTCAAGACATTTTTGTTTATATCTTACAAAAAATGCAGGGAAAAGTGGGGCTTAACAAATCTTAGTCATTATTTGTAGATAGTAGTATATCATGCAGTGTTAAAACCACTTAAACACATTTACCTTTAAACAGGGGAATGGAGTGCATAACCTAACATGGGGTAAAGTATATTATGGAATTTTTATGTAGTTGATCTGAAAAACTGCAAAGCAATCAATTCAATTCAACTCTCAAAGTAATTTTGTACTTTTAGTGACTGTTGCAACTAGCACTACAATGATCCCCCAACTCTTAAAAATGGTTCTTTTGGGATCCAAAATGGTTCTTATATGGCATCACTCAAAAAACCTTTGAGGCACAGTTTCACACCACTTTTGGCTGAACTGTTCGTAAATGGTAGTTTACACTTTCACTTGTAGCAGTGATGTGTAAAATGCTTGCATAAAAATATTAATCTTGCT
The DNA here is from genome assembly GCA_037974445.1 of Brycinus macrolepidotus. NCBI lineage: Eukaryota > Metazoa > Chordata > Actinopteri > Characiformes > Alestidae > Brycinus > Brycinus macrolepidotus. The sequence goes on along the minus strand of JBBPCZ010000021.1, from coordinate 80,855 downwards.
CAAATGTAAAAAATTAGCACGATAATTCATGCATGCAGTTTACACAGTGCTATACACTTTCATTACTTATTAGTCATGTAGTTTCATTGGAGGATTAAAAAAGCAAACTTTGCTCAGGAATCAAGGTTTTTGCTTTTAAAACACAGAAAATAAACTTGCAGATTCACATAGATGCAAGCTCATGCTTCCAAGACAAGGTTAGGCATCAGTAGGCCTTCAGTCTTCTTGTGGACAAACACTTATTTACTGAAAAGCAAGTAATTTATTTAATCTGCTTTGCATTTAATTCAGTGTGAATACACTTGCTCTCAGTGTCACTCGCTAAGAGCATTAGTCTCTTGTCTCCGTATTAGTAATTATTAATTGAGCCAGCCAAGCAGCTTTGTGTAAACCAGAAATGCTATATGTTGCTATAAGGATGTGAAGGATTCCCCTCCAACAGACAGAGATTGATACGCAATGTCCAGTTAAGCATCTGAAATGTCCATCAGTATAGTCAGAATCATGTTTTTGCCTAAAAGTGACACAGATCTTATTTTTTATCAGTACATGCCTGTGTGACTGTACTGAGAACAGTCAGATTAGATGTTTTTCACTGTGTACACACTTTTGACTGGTCATGATCCAGTATGAGCAGACGCGAATGATACAGGCTAACTTGATATAAGGCAGGGCATGTTGAGAGAGAGAAAGAGAGAGAGAGAGAGAGAGAGAGAGAGAGAGAGAAAGTTGCTCCCCATGGCCTTGACCTCCGGGACAACCACAAGTCATCTCGGTTTTATTCTTTTCACACAGTCAGAGTGGCTCAGGGCTAAACGAATCGTGTCGGCTCACGTCAGCTCCAGCGGGAGAGGAACAGGGGAAACAGGACCTCCATTTCCAGTTCAAGGGTTGTGTTATTGCACAGCTCGTGTAAATAATAGCCATATGCTGCCATATTGTTTTTCATCAGCGGCTAAAGGATGTCCTTAGATGTTGTTTCACAGAGAAATAATAGTGTGCACGCAGACACACACACACACACACACACACACACACACACACACACACACAAGCACAGTGGGTTCTTTTTAGCTGAACTGAAATGAAGCCTAGAGTATCACTAGTTGCAGTTCCACATAAATGGAGCAGCTACCTGCTCTTGGCTCAGACATTAAAGATGTGTCTTTTATCCTCAACTGCACAGCAAGCACACACACATATACATACTAACAAAACACACATGAAAAGATGATCACAAACAGACAAAGATCCCATTATACAAGTGCAATTATAATGTTTTTCTCTGGTCAACTGTCAGTATAAATCCCACATGTTATTTACACACACTATTCACTTTCTACCCATTGGCCACTAAACAAGGTCCCTCTTTACCATATAGGAGAACTAGGAACCTTCTTAGGGCTGATTTACATATACTTATACATAGACACGTAAAGCCTATGCTGCAGTCTCTGCAAGTGGCCTGCGCCTTTGTGAGCATTTATACCTACGTGCTGGTGTGTCTGTGTCGCTCTTCATCCAGTATCTTGTCTCTTGTCTCTGTTTCAGTATTTGCAGTAAAAGTAACTGTTGTTCAGTATTCATTAACTGCAACTCCCACGTGATCCACTCAGTTTAAGTCACCATTGTTAGAAGTATGCACGGTGGGACAGAATCTCTACCGCCAACTAGTGTTTTGGAGGTTCTTCGTGTACTGATGGATAAAATGGTGTGTACAAATGCCTGGAAATGCTTAGAAGGAAATACGACACTATCAAGTGGTGAGTGACATGAGTGACATGGCCTACTCCTCCAGTCCATCTACCTATAACTGCACTACAATTACAGCCTGTAGCACATCTGTTGTCATGCAAATTGCCTCTACTCCAGTGTTTCTTAATCCTGCTCCAGGGAACCTGCAGCAATGCACTGTTTCACTTTTCCCTGGTCTCCATGATCAGTTATTGAGCTGGATCAAGGTACACTTGAAACTGTGCAGGGCTGTAGGTCACCTTGTGCAAAGTATTCCTGTATACCTTTCATCAATAGTTAGTTTCTGTGTTTAGGCCTTATTGCTCTTTTCTGACATCTTGCACAGTTTGAATTTTGTGCCCAGGTTGTGAACATTCAGATCTGAAAGGACTTGCATAGATATATTTCAAACTAGTAACATCACATGCATGGCCACAGTGTTGCACATCACAGTATGAAGTAGGGTGGAAAACATCTTGGGCAATGCAGTCTTGGACAAAATCTGAAAATGGCTAAAATCTGATTTGAACGCACACGTGTGTCATATTTGGGCAAAAAGAAAAGTGAGTCTGCACCACATTTGAAGGCTGTAATGCAAAATGTGTGGTGAAATAACAAATTTATGCTAACTAAGTGCCTGTACTCAAAGCCTCACCAGCCAGCCAGCCAGCCAGGATATTGAGACTTTGATGAAGCACTGAGAAAGTCCCTAAATTACAGAGCCAAATCACAGACAGAAAATGAGAGAAAGCGAGAGCGAGAGAGAGAGAGAGAGGCCCGATTACCCTAGCCTCAAGGGTCGTGCACACACGCTCTGGGTGAAAGATGAAAGAGCTTATTAATAGCCCCTGCATTTACATGCCCTAAGTGGATGTTTATGTTGGAATTTGCTGCTTATGTGTGAACATCCAAGGACTGTAAACAATGCCATTCAGCTCTCATTTCCCTTACATCAGTGATATTGTTTCAACTGTGTGCCACGGTGGCCACAGTTTAAAAAACATCATTCGGAGCATTATCTTTTAAGTGGTTCCACAGCTAGGGCTCCCGGGGGCCGGTAATCAAGTCAACGCAACAAGGCCTAACCCCCCCCGCCCCCACCACCACCTCTCTTTCTTTTTACGTTACAATGAGTTTTCTGTAAATACATAGGAAAAGAGAGAGAGAGAGAGACAGAGAGCTACTGCACAACTTTAAACTGTTCTGACGCCTTGTGGATCACATGGGGCTCCACTACAAATTAAGACTAATCTAATATATCTGCAGAACTGACAACCAAGTAACAACATTCAACAGAAGCATTCGCAATGGAATACTTGAAAAAATAGACTAGTATATCTGACAGCCACGTAAAGTCTTAAAACAACTCCAGGAACACTGTAAAATAAAAAAACAGTTCTTTCATAATGCAAAGAACCCCGCGTGGCTTTGAAAGTTCTACTTCAGTTTCACGGCTAATGTCGCACAGTCGGTTTCTTTTCCCCTCGCAAATTTTAAATAACTTTTTCCTGATTTTCTTCCAATGTAGTTGTCACTAATTCCCAGTGTACTAGTACTTCTTGCTTTTATAGCATGAGTGCCCTCTAAAGGGAAGGCAGCCACTAAATCTTTCAGAACTAGCGTGCATTTCCAAGTACCTTCACGTGATCAATTCGCACTAAGCACTCAGCCTTGTTGCTAAACCAGGCACACAGGCTGGTGTGAAGGAGAGAGGGACTTCTGTCTGGGTAGACAGCTGAGATCCTCAGCTACAGGATCTGTTGCACTGTTAAAAGGTCCAAATGTCAAAAGGCCCATACCGCATCAAAAGACACCATTTATTCCAACCCTATGTGGTACATACAGTATATAGAAATGACAAAGAAAATGATAAAAGTCCAGACAACTAATCAGAACAAATATCATATATATATATATATATATATATATATATATATGTATTTTTTTATCAGTGGGAAAAATGGAGGATTCTGGCCCTTTAAGTTGCAATGCTGCTACTACTGAATGAAAGTGAATAGCCACCAATTAACATTATGAAAACTACATCATATTAAAAGGTGGCCACTGACTTTCTATTCCTCTTTGGACTGGTTTTGCCAGTTGTTCCCTTGAGGAAGCTTAGAGCCCATTTTCTGACAGAATATAGGTAAATGGAAACACATACACGCACACACACACGCATATCCTGTCCTCACTGCCTTTCTTTTTTATTGGACAGATATAAAATGAACAACAGCCAGGAGCTGCAATGGTGAGCCAGTTTCCCTTCCAACAGAAATTTCCAATTTGAGGTCAGCTGTACAGTCCCATAAAATTTTACAGGCCTGCTTAAAGAAGAGCTGCCACTTTACAAGAAACAAACTTACTTAATTAATCACCAAATTAATAACCCCAGTTCTGTTCATGCTGCACCAGCCATTTGCAAGTTCCCATTAAAACCCGGGCCAGCAAAGCCGGGGCTAATGGCTATTGACATGAATCAATAAAAGGCCCACAGTGAAAATTTTTCCCTCGCTGGGCAGACTAATCAGGGGAACTGTAAAAACACAATGTGCACCCAAAGAGAAGTGACCTAGCGTCAGTGTTAAAACTTTTATACAGCCGTGGTGTGCGGGTTTAAGGACTTGTCAAGTTATGCAGGCAGCGCAGATGACGACTGGTTGGACGGCAGGCCTCCTGCCCGGGCTTAAGTAGCTCTAGGCATGCAGACCTGTTTTAGAGACCTATTATGTGCTGGACACAGGAAGGAGGGTGTTAACAGCTGAGTTGACAAGCTACTGTCTGACCCCGGGTGGAACAGAGCTGGCCGAAGGCTCAGATGTAGAATTCCATTCTGGAGTGTTTTGGAGTGTTCGTTAAGAGTTTAAAGGCAACAAGGCCTTTGTTCTGTGGTCCATCAAAGGGACGTTGGTGGGGTTGGTTGGGGGCTATGGCTGGAATGTTTGATCCGCGTCTATATTTAGAGGAAGTGATAGGAGAAGAGTTGGGGACATTTGTGAAGTCATCATAGCTGGAATGCTTCCACTGAGCTGATGAGTGGACAGGAAGATGGCTGGGTTAGGACGGACAGGGGCAACGGTCCAAAAGAGCAACAAGAGACGCTATTTTCGGCTGTCTGACTCAGAAGTGGGGGAGTTGGAGGGTGTTTTCTCGATTAACCTTCGAAACGTTAGGCTTCTTATGTTATTATGCTCAGAATTACTCTGTAATTACTGATTAAACCAACATGCAAGGGACTAAAATATGGATGGACTTACACATTGGCCCTTTTTAGAGGAAAGTAGAAATAAGAGAGAAAGAAACAAAAGTAAAAAGAGAAATTCAAGGAGGCCATGAGTAAAAAAAGACAGATTAAGAGAAACATAGGGAAGAAGAAGAAAATAGAGAAAAGAAAAGAAAGATAGAGAGGGAGAGCATATCACGAGTGGAGTGTAAGATAAAAGCAGCAGGGATTAGGCTCCAGTATCAGAGATTAGCTCCAGTTTGTTTCTGTGCTCTGAAGCTCAGTGGGGTTCTGTTCTTTAGACCAGAAAACCATACGTGCACTCAAGTGTTATGTGTGTGTGTGTATGTGTATGTATGTGTGTGTGTGTGTGTGTGTGTGCGTGTGGTAAATTAGAGGCTACAGTAATCAGTAGCCTGCTGAGTACATGTCCGAGGTCCCTCAGAGTACTGCAGATGAAAGGTGAGATGAGGAAAGAGTAAGGAATACAGAGAGAGAGAGAGAGAGAAAGAGAAAGAGCCCCTGTTAATTAAAAATGGCCTGGTGAGCTCTAGGGGTAGCACCACTAATCAGGACGTTGGCTGTATTGCTAATGCTGGACAATTAAATAGGCCAGTGTAAGTGTGTGTGTGTGTGTGTGTGTGTGTGTGTGTGTGTGTGTGTGCGTGTGTGAGTGTGTGTGTATGTGTGTGTGTGTTTGTGTGTGAGTATTGCTGCTTGGGTGGACAGTGTTAACAGAGACGATGGCATACAGCGAAGTCCATTTTTGTTGTGTGTATACACACACACATACACACACACACACACACACACACACACACACACACACATATATATATGATTTCTGAAGACATGTAGTTAATGGTCAAAATGCTGGAAAAGACAGAAATTCAGGACCGTTTCTAATCTCCCCAGGAGTGGTCAACCAACCAAGAGTAAAGCATGTAATAGTGACAGTAAATAAGCATGCAAGTCTACCAAACAGTGGTGAAAGAAGAATAAAGTTAATGTTTTAGAAAGGCCAAGTGAATGACCTTAACCCAATAGAAATGCTGTGGAAGGACATGAAGCAGCAGTTCATGTGAGAAAACCCACCAACATCCCATAGTTAAAGCTGTTCTGTGTGGAGGAATGGGCTAAAAGTCCTCCAGGCTGTTGTGCAGGACTGATCAGCTGTTACCAGAAATGTTTAATTGCATTTAATTTTGGGCCACACCAGATACTGAAAGCAAATGTCAACATACTTTCGCCACTCAATTTTTTAAATAAATGACTATGTGTAATATTGTTGTCTTCTTTTACAATTTTACTTATCTTTATCTCTTTTACTAATTACTGTTTACTATAATTTTATCTCTTTTACTATTACAAAGAAGTTTTAGGTCATATGTACATATACATATGGATAATTCCAAAGGGTTTACAAACGCCGCTGTAGCGCACTTCTCATAGCCATTTTTTACTTACAGCAAAAAAAAAAAAAAAAAAGGGAAAATGGAGCAAAATGGATATGTACTTGACAACGTGCTTTACTGTGCACACACACACACACACACACACACACACACACACACACAAATAATATACATAGATACAGTATTTAGCTTGCTCTGCTTTGCTTTACGGTTTATATAGAGCACAGGTGGAGGCCCGTGGATCAATGCAGCATAGTACTGGCATGCCAGGAGGGTTTCTAAATCATGAGAGCAAGCAAGGGGCCTTCTTTTCAGACACATGTTAAGTGTGGACTGACCATTCGCCACACTCACACCAGCATCCCATAACTCTCAGCAGTGTCTTCCCCACAAAGCCAAAACAAAGGTCGGCCGAGACGCAGCATGGGGTGGACAAACAGCTAAAGATGGAGAGACAACAGGAGCACAACCTAGTCATGCAAATAAAATGGAACCAAATTTAAATTGAGAGTAAATACAGTGAAGACCAGAGAGAGAGAGGGAGAGAGGGAGAGAGAGAAAGAGAGTGAGAGAATTGTTGTGGACTGTTCCATCTGAACAGTATTATTTACCTCTGAAATCCCATCCCTTCTGGCCTGTTCCTACACTGTTTGAAGGAGTCTGTGTGTGTATGTGTGTGTGTGTGTGTGTGTTTGTGTGTGTGTGTAGTGTACATCCTCTCTCTAAGCAGTGTGCAAAAACACAACCTCTGGCCTCCTCCAGAGCTAAGGCCCACAAACCTCAACCTGCCCCAGACCACATCCAGAGAGGCTAAACGTCCAGAACATCCCCCTCTGTTGCTCTTCTCTCCTCCATTTCACTTCAGCAGCGGGACAGAGGGATGCACATGATCTGGGTGGATGGAGAGCTAAAGAACAATGGGAGGAGAGATAGGAAAATAGAGACAGCAGAAAAGGAAAAGAAGGCTAACACTTTCTTTTACAGTTCTAAAAGTTTTCTGTATAAACCTGGTACATATGAGATGCCAACTCCAAAACACTGCATGACTATTTGACATGTAAGTAACATGTTAACTAGTCATGCATTGAAACGACTATTTAAAACCTTGGTACCTCTTCGTTCAAGCATGTCACTCTTTACTGAATTTAAAAGCTACACTGCAAACCGTAGCACTATGAGTTTACTTTAAAATTACGCTAGTACAGCAGACTCATCAACTCACCAAATACTGACCAACAAGGAGAAACCAAACTGTCTTGTGAGAGGAAGGTTCTTGATATTTCATTTTCCTTCTTCCAATTGTTATAAACCCCTGTGTAGATCTTGGAGATAAATGAAGTAAGCTATGTCAAGTTCAGTTTTACTGGTTAACCTCCTGTCCATATAAAAGGGGCTATTTTTGATTACTAGTTTTGTTACTACATTACCGTGAGATCAGTAGGACTTGGACTGCTATTACTGAGGGAGCTCTGCGTTCATTGACTCAGAGAAGGTATTAGAATGATTGATATCATAGATTTCCTTGGTAAGGTTTCATATGACAGTAAGGTTCAAGGTTCGAGATTATTTTATTGTCATTAGCAGCTGTGAACATGAACATAGTGAGATGAGACAACGTTTCTCCACGGACCATGGTGCAACATATAATATTCAACAGAGTGCAAGTTACAAAAGAGACAGTAGACAATAGACAGCATAATAAATAGACAACTGTAACAGTGGTGTATGTAAACAGTGTAAGTGCGGACGGTACGTAAACCTTCCAGAATGGGTAGTATTGTACCATAAGTATGATTTTTGCACAGGAGGCAGTTAGCATCATTGAACAAAGTGCAAGGAATGACAGAAACAAATACAATAAATAGACATTATAGCAGTGTAACAGTAATGTGAAGTCAAGTCAAGTCAAGTAGGTTTTATTGTCATTTCGACCATACACACACAGTTATACAGTGAAATGAGATATCGTGCCTCCAGGACCATGGTGCAACACAGAGCAGAACAAAACAGAGCAACATCACAA
>JBBPCZ010000021.1:40357-64124 GCA_037974445.1 Brycinus macrolepidotus | reverse complement strand
TATATAAAACGTAAAAAAAAATATATATACATACATATATATATATATATATATATATATATGTGTGTGTGTGTGTGTGTGTGTGTATGTGTTTATGATGTAGTTATTTATTAATAAATATTACTTATATATTTGTGTAGTTATTACTATGATGCAGATGTAACTTAGAGCACAAACCACTTAAGAAGTATATATATATATATATATATATATATATATTTCCTTTATAAGTGGTTTGTGCTCTAAGTTACATCTGCAATGCCAGTACTAGCACCCTTTGAGATTTACCCTGGGTTTACTGTCATTTTAGGCACATTTAAATAAAACATTTCATCCGTGTAGGACATTCAAGTGATTTTTAGGGCAGGGATTTTCAGGTAATAATATATCAGGGTAACTACCTGTGGAGGGAAATGCAGCCATATAGACTGAAATAAGTAGGAACAGTTGAATTATAATATATTTTTATTCAAATAGAAATGCAACAGCTGCAATAACTATGAAAAGTTTGTGATTGACTGTAATTGTTCAAGGATACTAAAGACAGTGGTCTTGCTTATAGAGTTACTGACTCTGCATGGATTTCAGCATTTCTCACACTCAATATTTCAGCCAAAGGGGGAGTTAAAGTTTAGTTTTAGCTGAAAATATAACCAGACTTCTCCTCATCTGGATATAAACCTGAGCTCGCTCGTAAATCACTCTCGAAAAATGTCTTGCATGCCGTATCTTGAGTTGCAAATTGTAAATAATGCTTGAGAGACCTATATTTCTGACAGGAGTACACAAAATAAATATTTAAGTCATTTTACATTTTGGCACTTCTAATTCCCTAAAAAGGCAGAGGTCTATCAGGCGGACCGGTGTAGCGCTGTAAATCTATCTGGCCTGACTGCGGCTGGCTGAGGGTCACTGAGGAGTCATAGATTTGAGAAGGTATAAACCAGTTGCTTTATAGCTATCCCAATTGTTGTGCGTTAGAATTATGTGCATTGTATTAGCTCTAATGAAGGGCGTAAATTCTCGGTTTTACGAGTGGACCTTTACGAGGCAGGGGAAATTGTAAAATATGTGCTTTTTTACGTTAGCCGTGTTTGTCACCCTGCCGCCGGAGTTCACACACACTGTTTTCATTAACCTGCAGACGGCTCCTTTAGGGCTGTCAGTGTGTGTGTGTGTGTGTGTGTGTGTGAAGGGATTCAACACCCTGAATCATGAGCCAGCCCCCCTCCCTCTCCTATTTTGACATTTAACAGACAGCTCCATGTAAGTGTCTGATTGGTTAATCAAAGCCAACCTATGACCATAATCGTCATGTTCTCCCAAAGCCTCAGTACGAGATGAGTGTCCCACACCTGGTCCCTACATCTTTCGCCTCCCCTCCTCCTTTCCCAGTACAGTAAAATTAAGACAAAGCGTGAGAAAGTCTGAGAAAATGTTGCAGATCATAATATCTGGAGATTTCCTTGGTACATTGCTTCGTCTTAAGGTGCATCTACCTTATATCTACATCCATTGTCCATTTTATCATCTCCACTGACCCCATAAGTGCGCTTTGCACTTTACCCCATTCATCAATGGTCAGGACCCAAACGGACCACCAGTCATAGGTATAGTTAAGGCAGCCTGGAAACTAACTTTTAAAGTTAAAATGCCATTTTTACAGAGAGGATATTGACCCACAGTCTTTTCTTTCAATCCCCATTCAAAATCCTTCAAATTTAAGCTGCAAAAGTTACAGGCTCTTGTGCAAACTTTTTAAAGCCATTTATCTGAGCAGTAAGGTATTTTCTGCCAGCAAATACACAAGTTATCATTAGAATAAATGCAAACAAACAAGATTCAATGCTATCAAGATTTGTTTTGTTTGGAAAAAGTACTTTTATAAAAAGTACTTTTTAGTTTTTTGAGCTGGTTTGAAGAACACAGGTTCGGTTCCAGATTTCACCTTGATGCCTCCAGCCTTTGCTTGGACTTTTAAAACTCCCTAAGCAGCGCACTTGATTTAGCATGGATGGAGCTGAACCAGATAGGCCCATTTACGGTGTTTTATTAGAACTACAACACAATACTAGGCCTCCATGAGGAGAGGTCTGGGAATGATTAAGCAAATACATAAAATCACTGTTCACTGTATTAATATTACTTGTATACATTCTAATATTAGCTTTTAAAAACATATACTCAGCTAAACAGGCTAAACAGAGGTTTCTAAGACTTTTGTGAGGTACTGTACCTCTGTTAAAGGGTATATATTCATGCTTAGTAATTATATTATATTGAGGTATACTGGATTTCAAACCAGAGGAAACCCTACCAATGACCTCAAACCTCCTACTCCCACCTCTAGCTGACAAATCAGCTTATTAAGGGGAAGGTGATGATGTCACCATTTCTGAACCTACGTTGTTCCCCCAATCTCTGAGTGTCCCACCACATTTCATATTCAACTGCCCTAAATGAAGGAATAATAGAGACTGAGAGAGAGAGAGAGAGAGAGAGAGAATAAAGATTGAAATATCTCCTCGGGACATGGCGCATGCTATTTCAGAATGGTTCTTATCTCCTCTCTGTCAGCCCTGTTAATATAGGGATGAACAATATTTCATGTAGGGCAGCTGAATGCGCGTCCGCTGGCACACACATACGCTTTCTTTCTCCTCCTCATGCCCTCGTCTGTCTTTTGTACCCCCTCGTGTTTTTTTCCTCTCTTTCTCTCTCTCTCTCTCTCTCTCTTTCCTCTCCATCAAACAAGGATGGGTGATAAGCCCCCCCTCCGCCCCTTTGAGACGCACGCTTCTTCTCCCCCTCGTTCCCTCCTTGCTCTCCTGAACGCATTCGTTTCGCGAGCGTTCTCATCAATAAACGGGCAATTTCCCTACATGCTAATCCATCAAAGCGAGGCCGTGGGTAATCCGGGTGCAGAGAGGAGCCTTGCACGCTTCCAGGTGAAGTACTCTCAACACACACACATCTGTTCGGCTAAAACCCACACAAAGGCCCTCTCTGTCAGGCGAGATCGATCAGGGGAGGGCCAGGGTTGGGATATTTTTGAAGAGGTGTGTTGTTTGTAGAGTAGTCATGCGCAAGTACATACCTGAGGTAATTTCAGTGCTCAAGACATAGACATGTCAAACATATGGAAATTCATTCATTCATTCTTTCATTATCTGAGTCGCTTATCCTTATCCAGGGAGGTGAGGGGTGCTGGAGCCTATCCCAGCAGTAACAGGGCGAAACACCCTGGACAGGTCGCCATTCCTTCTCAGAAACATGGAAATTAAGTAATAAAAAAGGTTCAAATTTTAAATAATGGTGAAACATACCCATTTACACATGATGTCTTTGAGAGGCTTCAGGCTAAAACTTTAGCATAAACTGTTGCCATGCTACTTGGATAACTTGTAGTAAAGTGGCACCTTATAGTCAAGTGTGAACACAAGTGTGAACACACCAATTCTTTCTCTGCATTTAACCCACGCACCAAGTGAAGCAGGGGGTCGCCACCAATGGGGGGCATCCAGGGAGCAGTGTGCTGACGGTACCTTGCTCAGGGGTACCTCTGTGGTGCCACTAGCAGTCCTGGGATTTGAACCCATGACCTTCTGATCAACGGGGCAAGTCCCTAATCACCAGCTAGTTAACTGGCATTAGCATTTAAAAGCACTGTCTTCAACTAGCATGTCTGAAAAAGTCTGGCAAATGCTCAGTGTAGAACATTATAGACTTCACATATTTCAAGGCTAAAAGAAAAATGTGGATCAATGATTTGTTGCCCTCCAGATGAGAACAAATACCATGCAGAGCAGTGATGTAAGCTTTCCTGATGGCTGTCATGGTAAATATGGAGAGTATAGATGTTCGTAACTTGGAGAAACATTAAAAGCAGTCAGATTGGGAGTAGACTAGTTGGTAACTTTACACTTTAATAGATAGACAACATTTTTATGGACATAGATAATGTGAAATGATATTTTAAAAATGTTTTTAAAATTCTGTGATGTTTTTACTGCCTGTCTGTAAATTTATGTTCAGCAGCCCTGTCGACACAGCGAACCTGAAGACGCCCTTCATTCTCCCTGAGCCTCCACCTCCAAAAGGAACCTACTCAGCTTTGCCCTTTGTCTGTGTGGCAAAGTGCTTACCTCTCCTCTGTAAGAAGATGAACAATGGCAAGCAGGGAGGGCAGAAAAGGAGAGAGAGAGCGCGCAAAAAAGGGAATATTAGGCGGAATGGAATATCTACAACTGCTGACAGGGTTGAATTTCGCTGCCGTGTTTTAGATTACCGGGGCTTTGAAAGGGAGAATTTGCAGAACAATGAGATTGTGTTTTTGATTTTAATTTCGCTCTAATCTGCCGAGCGTGTGAAAGATGTTCCCGCTTTCCCTCTGTTCTCTGCCCCGACTATTTCTGCACGACTTACAGATGCTAACAGTGCTTTTTCTTAGGCCTAGATTAGGATTTCCTTCCACTGCTGCAATGAGAGAGAGAGAGAGAGAGAGAGAGAGAGAGAGAGAGAGAGAGAGAAAGAATGGGAGAAAAAAAATAGAGGAAAATAGAGAAGAGAAAAAAGTGATAATAAAGAAAGAGAGAGGCAGAGAGTATGAGAGAGACAGGAGGGGGAAATAACAGAAAAAAGACAGAGAAGAAGGTGAGAGAAATAGACAGAAAGAGAGAAAAACAGAAGGAGAGAGAGATCAGAAGAAAAGGAGAAACAAAGAGAAAAGGAGGAGACAATATAAGGAAAGACAATATAGGGAGGAGGAGACGATATAGGGAGCATAAGAAAAAGATGAAACGGAGACAGAAAGGGAGAGAGAGGGAGAGAGAGAGAGAGAGAGAGAGAGAGAGAGAGAGAGAATAAGAGAGTGAGAGTGAGAGTGAGTGAGCAAATTGAAGCAACGCAAAGCAAACGAGAATGAAAAACTCGTGACGTCTCATTAGTAGCACATTTATCATCTCCTGTGTGTGTGATTTAAAACAATGACTGGGTCAGATCTCTTTAGGCCTCTCCAGGGAAATCAGCATTTGTCAGTGCTGAAGTTGCCTCTCTTCCTCTCTCTCTCTCTCTCTCTCTCTCTCTCTCCCTCTCTTACTGAACAGGCCTTCCCGGCACTGATGATTTTTTACCTTCATCCTTGTGAAAACCTTGGCTTGACTGTCTGTCTCAATTCAGTAGCTTAACACACAGTTGTCCCTTCTAATCCCGAGCACTAACGTTCAGACGGAGCCTCCGTCCGCACAGCCGCCGACTGTGTGTGTAATGCAAATGGTCTTTAGTGAGACAGCGAAGCATGCGAGACATAGCAAATTACACTCCCCAACGCCGGTAATTATGGGCCGCACCGACACGCTGGCGGAGAGAGGAACACGCTCGGAAACAAGGGAGAGATTATGTATTAGAAATGTCATTAATGCGCCTCCATGCAAGGTCAGAGGACGTGGAATGGGGAAAATGGAGCTTTGGCCGGTCTCAGGTGCATGCTAAACGGCCTCTTTACCTTTTGGTCACCTTTAGGTGGCATTAGGAATATCAAGCTGGTGCATTCTTCTGAACCCCGGTTTGCATTAATATTTCAGCTGTTGTCAGAGCACAGAACTGCCTTTTACTGTTCTTTTGAATACAGATGGCAGTGGGAAAACTTATAAGATTTCAATCCTGTTTTCACATGATAATGTAGCCATCAAAAGCCTGGCACTTTGTTCCTGAGAGGAAGAGAGAGAGAAGGAGAAAAAAACAAGAAGAAAGAGAGAAGAAGGGGTTAGAGTCAAAGGGGAGAAAGAAAGGGGAAGAGAGAGAGAGAGTTAGGGTGGGAGAGAGAGAGAGAAACAGAGAAGAAAGGGAGAGAGAGAAGGGGATATAAATCCAAAACAGAAAGAGGGAGAGAAAGAGAGGAGAAAAGGGGCAGTAAGAGAGAGGGGAAAGAATATAAGTTGAAGAGAGAGATAGACAGAGAGAGAGAGAGAGAGAGAGAGAGAGAGAGAGAGAGAGAGAGAGAGAGAGAGAGAGAGAGAAGGGAGAGAAATACAAGAGAAAAGAGAGAAGAAGGGATGAGAGTCAGAGGGGAGAAAAAGGGAGAGAAGGAGAGAGGAAAAGGAGAAAAAGAGAGAGAGAGAGAAGGATGAAAGCCAAAGAGGGAGAGAGAGAAAAGGGAAAGAAGGAGACAGAAGAAAGGGTGGGAGTAGAAGAGAGAAAGAGAGATAGAGAGAGAGGAAAGGGACAGTAAGAGAGGGAGCAAGGGATATAAGTCGAAGGGAGAGAAAGAGACAGAATGAGAGGGAAAGAGACGTAGAGAGAAGGATGGAAATCAAAGAGGGAGAGAGAGAAACGAGAAAGAAGGAGACAGAAGAAAGGGTGGGAGTAACAGAGAGAAAGAGAGAGAAACTCAAGGGCTGGGACGATAAGAGAGAAAGGCCTCTGGAAAAAAAAAGACTCGTCTATTTCATGCCAGTTCAGACAGAATAGTCTGCCATATGTAAATAGCAGTTCAATAATGAATGCACTTCCCCCTGCTTTTATTTGCTTTAAGCTCTCTCTCCTTCACACACACACACACACACACACCAACACACACACACACCAACACACACACACAGCGCAGGCACTCACTCTGACTGCGAGAGACACAAATTAGAGAGCATTTTAAAGGAAATATTCAAAGCGAGGCGAAGCCGGCGGAATATCAGTTATTA
The DNA here is from genome assembly GCA_037974445.1 of Brycinus macrolepidotus. NCBI lineage: Eukaryota > Metazoa > Chordata > Actinopteri > Characiformes > Alestidae > Brycinus > Brycinus macrolepidotus. Next base: position 57,429 of record JBBPCZ010000021.1, on the reverse strand, counting down.
TTTTTGATGTTGCAATTTCTGACACTTTGATGCAATCAGTGAGTAGCCGCGGCGCGAGGGGCTCTCCAGGGAGGGAACTGTCAGTGCGGAGAGGCTGGTGGGAGGGTAATTATCGCAGATCAAACCCCGCTAGTTAGTAGGCAGGGACGGGAGGCAAATGCCAAAAACCAGCCAATGTTTCGCAAACGCTTGTTCAAGGATATCCTAATTGCTATAAGTGGTTCCTTCAGGACTGACACATCAAACGCCGCCAGCCGGGTGATGTCATCAGTGCGCCGCCGCCACAATGGCTGAATTAAGGGAAGAGGGTGCAGCCGAGAAAACAAACAAGAACTGTTTCCTGCCTTTAGAATGGCACACATACACACACACACACACACACACACACACACACATGGACAAACATCTTGCAGCACTTCACTGTATTAGTACACACAAATGCCAACACATGTCATATCCCTGACCCTGCTCCTTCTGTCTCTCTCTCTCTCTCTCTCTCTCCTCTTTGCCTTTTGTCTCTATTTACTTTCTCCCTCTCGCCACTTTCTCTTCCTCTCTGCTTTTTATCTCTCTGTTTCTCACTCACTGACTCTCTTCTCTTCTTTTCTCTTCTCTGTCGCTCTCTTCTCTTCTCTTCTTATCTCTTCACTTCTTTATTTGTTTCTTCTCTTCTCTTTTCTATCACTCTCTTCTCTTCTTTTCTCTTCTCTTCTCTTCTCCTCTCTTCTTTTCTCTTCTCTTCTCTATTTGTTTCTTCTCTTCTTTATTTGTTTCCTCTCTTCTCTTCTCTTCTCGTCTCTTTTCTTCTCCTCTCTTCTTATCTCTTCTCTTCTCTCCTCGTCATTTACCCTTGATAAAAAAACTTCTAATTTAAAAAGTTATGAGGATTTCATTTCTTCTTAGAAGGTTTCTTGATGCTACTAATGCTACTGTAAACATCATAGACAAAACCTCCCCCACTGGCTGAGAAGTCATATATTTAATACCTAAACACAATATATTCTATTAAACATCTAAATACAAACATAACTTTGAAACATTTTCTCTTTTTTTCTCTCCCATTTCATTTTATTTCTTCTTCTTTTTTTAATGTAATATCAGGGTCGGAGATCATTCTAATTATATTACTTTGCAAAGTAAAAATCATTTGGAGATTTCAACCTATAATCACCGTTCACTCTCTGACACCAGCAAAACAGCCAAACGACCTTCAGAGCACAAGGACAAGCCATAATCTGTGGAAGTGAAAGTCCTTTCTCCAGAGTGGGTGTTTTATACCGCTCAGGCCTGAGCAGCAGGCAGAGAAGGTTTTAGAATAAATATGTTTTTTTTTTTTTTTAATGACCCTCTTTAAAGGACACTTGGCCTCTGTCAATGCTGGAATATTTAAAATCTGTTATTTGTTGTTTTTGTTAATTATGTTAATCCTTTTCCTTTTAATTCCTTCCACAAACATTTTGTCAAGAGCCCCATGGAAATATACACAAAAGAGCACACACACATTCGCACGCTGACAGGACTGAGCATGGCCCCTCTCAGTCTAGTACAATGGTGTCTGTAATTGGTAATGTCTTGGGGGTCTCCTGTCTTATCCATTATAACAGGTCTTTCGGGACTGTAGTTGAGTTTGATAGAGAGAGAGAGAGAGAGAGAGAGAGAGAGAGAGAGAGAGAAAAGCAGAGAGAGAGAGAAATGGAGAACCGAGTGCCCCTCTGGAGTGTATTATTAGACTCTGTGTTTTGAGGTATCCACTGGGTCTATAACATCCTGCTAAGTAAATACTGTAGAAATCATCCATAGCGGAGAGTGACAGCAGAGCATTTCCATCCATCACCCCCTCCACCCCTTTAGACAGTAGAAATAGTAGAGAGTAGTAGAAATAGTAGAGTTTCCAGATGTGCTTTCAGGTAGAAAGTCAACAGCTGTCAGTTTGACTTTGCAATATTACTTTAATGTAAACACGAAATTACGTATTCAGTGACAATGAGTGGCAAGCAATAAATTACTTGAGATTTACATTCTATGTAGATAATTTTGAGAAGATCATAACTGAAGACGTCAATAAAAATAATTACTGCAAAACTGTAACTTGAGCAATAATTATATCACATAACATAATGCTTTTGTCGTCACTAGTTCCATATGAAAGGGTCATAATGGAAAACCAAATTTTCTTGCCTCTTTTTAAAATAATAATTAAAAAAATAGCCCACTGTAACTACATCTATATCTAACTATATCTTCCCATTCAGCCTGGAGCAGTTTAGCTCCGCCCATTCACCTTGATGTTATAAGGAGTGTTTCAGTTCAAACTGATTTTTGAATAATGATACAAGACATCCTACTGGTGTAGAAGTTATTTGAATATATATTGATCTTAAAGGTACAATGCAAAAACAAGTCTGTTTAATTCTAAGATATAACTTAAGCGGAACAACATGTAGATTAATAGCTTTTAGTTTTTTAAATAATATACATGAGCACTTGTGTTTTATCCCTTGATTTCATGATATTGTAAATAACTTATGTAGGCAAAATGCTTTTACTGACACATTTCAGGCTTAACACCCTCAATGAGAAGCTGCAGGCCTCTGAAGCTGCAGGCTTATTATTCCTTTTTTTACTCTAAAGACTGGTTAAGACTTAGCATGTACTCTTCAGTAGCTATGAATGAAACAGTAATTGCTAGACAAGAGAAGAAGAATGTTTAAGTTCTGTATTATGAGAGCAAGGAACTTGAAATGTGGGTTCATGTACTAACCCTTGCGGTTTTTAGGGGTTAATTGTGACCTCGGCAGTTTATGAGTGTATATGGTTACCTAAGCCAGACAGACAGTGACACTTCCAATTCGCTTTTTTTAAAGAAGTCAAAACGGTCAGCCTCGCTTAAAACGTTGCAGTGGAGTCAATTATTTCTCCACTGCTCCTGTTGGAGGCCAGGTGGACAGGCGTGTGAAATTACGAGAGCAAGTAACTCACTCTGCGGCATTATGGGATTGTAAAGGATGACAATTTCACAAAACGTCCCATAAATTTGTCAAAATGGAGAGAGATAGGCGAGACAGAGTGTGTTACACTAGCCTTCCTGATAATAACAGTTCTGGTGTGTGTACTGAGTCAGCAAGCGAGAGAGAGAGAGAGAGAGGGAGAGAGACAGAGGGAGAGAGAGAGAGAGAGAGAGACAGAGCAGTCACTTTAGATGATGGTAAAGCTTAAATCAAGTGGGGGGTTGATGGTGGGGTGGGGGAGGGGGGGTCTGTCTGACGGACAGAGCCTCTGACAGGGGTAATGAACGGGGGGACCGTGGTCTGTCTATCTGTCCCGGGATGTGGAGGGATGTGGGGCGTCCCGGGGAATCCGGTGATGCACGGCCGGGGACAGCTCGTAAAGAAGCACGGGGCGGCCGACCTCTGGCGCAGAGCGGGGACCGGAGAAGGCCTTTACGACCGCCACTGGATTTAACGGCCAATAATGACTGGAATAACCACTTAGACCGTCCCACAGGCCCATGCGGCAGTCGGCGCAGAGCAGGATGATATATTCGGGCCTGGGGGATGACAGGAGCGATGTTTCAAACATGTAAAGGACTGGGGAAGGAGAGGAACTGTGTGTGTGTGTGTGTGTGTTTGTGTGTGTGTGTGTGAAAGAGTGAGGGAGAGAGAGAGAGAGAGAGAGGGAGAGAGAGAGAGTGAAGGAATGAATATAGACATAGAAGCACTGTTAAAGAAAAAAGGCCTTTAGAGAAGGTACATTTACACTTACTGTGCATACACAAATACACAAATTTTGGATCACTTGTCATATAAATATTTATTATTTTCTTCGGTGATGAGTTATACTGTGTAGATTGTTTTTTTTTATATTACCTAGTGCATCTGTGGCTTCTCTGGTCTCAGCAAATATGGTGTTAACTGTTTTTGCATCCAAATCACTCAAGTCATTTGTCAAACACCGCTGGAATATGGTAAATATTAGAAGTACATGTTGGTCCTTGGCTAGTTGCCTGGACCAGACCCCGAGACCACCGTGCTCCCTAATGCAGGTGGTCGTGGAGGGGGGCAGCACCACAGGAGGTGCGAGAGGCAAAACAGCCATGGAAAGTAGGCTGATGTCCATGGTAGGCTAAAGGCTAACTGACTGGTGTTTTCTTCCATATTGTTCTCTTATGATGTGGTCTGTAACTGAATACGTAGCGGGAGGTGATCGAGGGTCTGCTATTTCCTTTAACTGAAACGCACCTGAAACATCTATATTTATTTGTGGCACACTGATGTAAAGATTTCAACCGGTATACTGGATAATATGTATATTTTAGAATAATATAATAACAAATAACAATTCAATTCCTCATACACATCCTAGAAATGTGTAATTTGTTATATATAAGATTTTCTACATTTGCATGATACTCACTTATATTTACTGAAAGTATTACAGTACATTCACCATTTGAGTACCTTTATCTGGAAGAAAATGCCATATCTTTGATCCATCAGAATAACCTTCTCTATCAGTTATAACATCAGAGCAAATTCGAGGCATTCTTTCTACAAGAGACATTAAATGCTGCTCTGTAAGATCATTCCAACACTCCTGGAGCATTGTCCTCAGGTATGATGCACTATTTGGCTGCTTCACCTTGACCTTTCTATCCATTTCATCCCAAACTAGTTCTATCAGGTTCAGGTAAGGTGATTGTTGTGGCCAGGCAATGAGTTTCAGCTTCCTTTTTTTTTTTCTTTCCTTTTCTTTCCTTTTCAATTTGGAGGTATGTTTGGGGTCAATGTCCTGTTGCATAAAGAATGACCAGTGAGTCTATTGCCTGATGGAATGGCACGCCGCTGCAAGATGCTATGGTACCCTTTCGGATTCAAAATTCTAGGCACTCTATGCAGGTTCCCAACTTTAGATCCAGCAACACACCCCCAAACGGTCACAGTGCCACCTCCATGCTTAACACTGGAAGTTATAAACTGTAGAAACTTTTCTTTTCTTTTGACAGGGTTTGCTAAATGTGCAACTTATGTGGTAGTAACTTGGTTAAAAGCAGATGTTGATTTGAGTCTAGCTTTGCAGGTATGAAGAACAGATGTGGACTTAAGCACTGATATACGTCGCTCTGGATAAGAGCATCTGCCAAATGCCGTAACTGTAACTGTAACTGTAGAAGCGTCCTCTCCCAAGGAACCATTTCAAACTTCAATTCATCAGTCCACAGCATCTTACACCAGTCCTTTACACACCAGTTTCTTTGGCCCACGCAATCCTTTTCCTCTTGTTAGGAACCCTCAAAAGTGGCTTTCTGGCTAAAACACAACCCTTTAGCCCCACGTCCCTTAGTCTTCTGCGTACAGTGAAAGTTGACGTTTTGGTGCCATGGCATTCATTCAGTTTCACATTGATTCCTGTTGCATAAACTGGAAACTCTTATGAACTTGTCTTGTGCCTTAGTAGTGGTTTGAGGCCTACCAGGCCTCTTCCTGTCCAGATTAGATGCGATTTTTTTGGTGTCTCTTTTGGTATAGGCAACTGTAGGGAAAATATATATATATATTTTAATTTCTCGTTAACTATAACCTTCTCCTCTCAGAATTACAACTGCTTGTCTTTTCTCTGTTATTAGCTGACATCTGCCACTGATAATCAATAAATACTACAGATACCAAAAATATCACTGCTGACCTAGAAAAAGCCACCTAATATAATTAGAATGTGGATCACCTCACAAGTGTTAGATATTTAACGAGTTAAGTGACTCCCAATTGGATGAAACAGTTAACGAGTGAGTTTAAAGTTAAAGGATAGTCTAGAATTTGACTTTGCATCACAACACAACCAGTTAAAAGGATTTCAGACATGCACTGTTACATATTCTTTCCATGTTATAAACAAAACTTTTATTTCATATATTTTCATTTATAGTTGTTCACTAAACAACTTTCAAATGCTTAATAAGAATAAAAAGTCTCCAATTTATGAAATAAATGCAAAAATGGTAAAAATATGTGGTGTGCAAAAGCTTTTGACTGGTAGTGTATAAATATAGGTATGATTTGAATGGTGTCTTGTTAAAGTCCAGGCCAAGGCACTTTGACGACTTAATTTTGTTTGCATTTTTGTGCCGATGTTGATCTTAAATTACAGCTCACCAGCATCCTTTGGCCCAAGATCATAACACCAATTCATTAGCTGTTGGCACTTGAGCCGATCCTGATTTTCAATAAACTCTCTAAAGCTGATAGAGAGGAAGAGGGAGACAGTCATGAAAGAACCCGTATTTCACAGGCTGGCACATGTTCAAGCAACATATGCTGCCATAATCTCTTAAAAAGCAACATCCAAGTCCAAATTTAATTATGTAATAGCACAAACACAAGCAGAGTGCAGACACAGCAGCTAAGCCGGCTGCAAACTAGCCTTGAATTCACCCACATCCTCTATGAGCTCATAGCTAGAGGCCACAGTGCAGTTTTTGAGGCAATACTGACAGTTAAGTATATCTGTAGAAACATGACCTGAGACATGTCTTCATAAATGTAACTTACTGTCCTCATGCCTCTCACGTAAATTTTATTTCTCCATCGGTCCTCAGAGGAAGATTTGGAGCAAGCAACAAAACTACTATAAATAAGGAAGTGGGAAAAGGATCATATGCAGCCAAATTGCCTGATTTTTAAGAGAGGTGTTTACGTTTACGGCATTTAGCAGACGCTCTTAACCAGAGCGACGTACATCAATGCTTAAGTAGTCCACATCGGTTCTTCATATCTGTAAAGCTAAACTTAAATCAACATCTGCTTTTAACCAAGTTACTGCTAGCTAAGTTACACACCTTAACAAATCCTGTTTATGAAGGTGTGCTCTCCATAAAGATAGGGCTTATACCTGTTCATACTTAGTAACTAACATCTCAAGTGATCTGATCATAAGTGGTCAGCAATCAGCCACACCTGACAGGTGAAGTGAATGACATTAATATATCCCACCCTGTGACAGGTGCCACTGTAGTGAGATAATCAGTCACCAAGTATACAGTCAGTTTTTGAGGGTGATGTGTCAGAAGCAGGAAAAATGGGCAAGCGTTAGGATCTGAGTGACTTTGACAAGGATCAAATTGTGATGCCTGGACAGCTGGGTCAGAGCATCTCCGGAATGGCAGGTCTTGTTGTGTTTCCAGTATGCAGTGGTTAGTATCCAGAAAAAGTGGTCCAAGAAAGGACTACCAGTGTTTTAGCAACATGGAGATGGACACCCAAGGCTCATTAATGCACGTGGGGAACAAAGACTGGCCCTTTTCATCCGATCCGAACTACTGTAGCACAAATTGTTGAAAAAGTTAATGCTTTCTATGACAGAACATGATATGTACCTGCCCTAGTGGTACAAAGGGCCAAACTTGTTCAACTAGCGTAGCTCAACAGCCACATTCTTTGAAACATATCATTAATAAATGTGGTGTTTATTTAAATTTTTACATCACCCAGCATTTGAACGTTTAAAAGTTCAGTAATGTTCACAAGTAAAAATGCTAGTGCCTTGCCATAGTTTGCACAGTTTACAAAACAAAATAATAAGTGGACCATGGTTTTTAAACTGGCAGTGTTTAAAGTTTAGAGGTCAGTTTCCCCTTCTTACAGAAACATAAGGCTGGCTATTAAATTCCTCATCAAATGTTTACCTTCTTCTGAATTAGTCTGTATCTGCCATATGCGGCAAATTACATTACATTTCATTTATATTCAAGCTGTTTTTCTTTCCCTTAGGTTACTTTCCCCAAAATTGTACTTAACCGGACTGGAGCATCTAACCAGCAGTTGTCAGCAACAGGGTTGCGAGTAACAGTTGAGTCCATTCGTCATTATACAGTGATGGAACGGTAAGGTAACTGCCCTATAGTAGAGGATTCCTTTACTGGAATTCTGACTGATACCAAAAATGTTCATGCAGAGCTTTCTAACACCATCCCTCAACCATATAAGGGTAGGGTAAAAACGGATTGTTTTAAGTGGCAAGAAGCGGGCATGACAGCCACGGTTTCAGGTCACTTCTCCACCGAAGGCTCAGAAGACGTGATACTGATAAACCCTGCGAGAAAACACTGCATTCTTGAAGTACTTTGAATGCTTCTGTTTAGTCAGGCTACTTTCCACATGGCAGCATGTGTTCAGCCAGCAGGTGATAAGATTCCCAGTGCACAATAGGTTGCACTAGCATTGTGCTACATCTGCACCCAGCAGCCTGCCATGCTTCTGCCTGGCATTAAAAAACTCTCAACATCCTTTTGTGCCCCTAACCCACACATTAAGCGGGACTGAGACAGGGCATACTTATCGGAAAACTTCCCCGCTCCCGAGATAAAACTGCAGCTAAAGAAGTTTGGAAGAGAGTTCCGCTAACTCGTTTGTTTCCTAATCGGCAGGAGTGCTTAAGATTACAACTCCAGATTTATCACTCTACAACAAGAGGAAAGGGGGCAGAAGTTAAGCTGGTCATGAAAAGAGCATATTGTCGGAATCAGCAGCGACTTTTCTGTAAGATGGCTTACTTTAGTGATTGTATTTTTAGAAACAAATCAGATCCTTGTGTAGGATGAAAGAATGGAACTGTTAGAGGCATTGTTTGTAGATTTAAAAAAAAAAAATCAGGCAATCTTCTAATTTTTTTTTTTTTTTAATCCATGCAGATGTTTGTTTTGTGCCTGAAAGTCGCAGAAGTACTTCTCAGGAGGTACATAAAAAGCATTCCTAAGCAGCGGAGTTGCTCTTAGAGAAAATACCTCAAAGCGGTTAAGATAATGCACAATTGTCGTGTGGATTGAAGTGCAATCTCGCTCCCACTTCCCCTCGCAGATAAGTGCTCCCATTGATGAGACCTGGCACCCTGCTCTTATCTCCCCAACACTTCACACCAGGAGCACAGCGCACCAATAAAGGCCCGCCAGATTGTAATGGTAATATAGCCGCTTAATCTCAACTCCCCAAAAACTGCAACATCTAGTCTGTCGGGCAAACAATACTGTAAAACGCTCTTTTTTCACATATAAGCAATTTTGCATGGGAGTATATGTTCTGAGTTAGTGTTTCAGAAGGTTCAGAGTGAGAGCAGCTGTTATATGTCCATAGATACATATTGGATGTCTAAGGAAGCTAGGGTTTTACAATTTTTTAAAGAGTGTATTTCACACACTATCTGGAAAACACAAATTTGTCTATTGTACTTCACGGAATACTTTATTTTGTAAATGTAAGCGCCTAATATGAAAAAATACCAAGTATTTAATATTCAAGTTCTGCCAAACTCTGAGGAATGGTTGTCGCTTATATTTACTTGTTAACATGTATATACCCATTAATACTAAATACTAAAATACTAGTATTACTAAATAGTAGGTACCCACTGTACTGTAACACTTTATTGTACTGTACAGTCAGTATATAATAGGTAAGTATGTAATGATCACAAGTAATATCTTGTACACACTTTGCATTTGAGATATTAAGGTACATAGTGACTTAGTGTAAAAAGGAAAACAATGTAAAAGTTCATTTGAAGTATTTTTTAAGGTTTGAATAGATCATGATTTATATGAAATAAAAAATAAAACACATGCCAGTTTAAAAAAATTCTGTTTCTTATTGTTTCAGTCAAAATATTTATTTGTGTTACATAAAACCAGTTTTTATTGTTTGTGACTTCATATTTTTATTACACGTAATATTTTATTATGGTTTTCATTAACAATTTTATTTTTAGAGGTTTTTTTTTTTTTTTTTTTGGGGGGGGGGGGGGGTTTTTTGTTAAATCTACCAGGAATATACAGAATTACTTGGTGCTACAGTGTAATTATTAGTGAGTCGTACATTAGATTCTTTGCAAAGTAAACAAGTGTTACTGATACAATAAAAAATAGCACTTTGAATTTATATGATTTAAATATACCAAGTGTTTTGACATCAATAAAATATGTTACATCACCTCTATTCTTGTCAGAAACAGTGATTATGTGAAAACTGCAACGCTATTATATGCAGTTTTTAGTTAGAATTTAGTTGGCACAGAGAAAATATCATAGACACAATAATGTCCAACATGCAAAATCTGTACCAGTTATATGCACTTTCCTAAGACTGAATGCTTACATTACTGTAACATAAAGTGATCCTAAATATTTTAACATTCAACATATTCTAGTAGTGATTATTGTATTGTTTTATTGTATCATTTCCCAATGCAAACACTGCACTATTTATGATTGAAAACAAGCCATATGAAATGATTTCATATATTCATCCTAGCCAGTCAGACCAAGTGAGTCAGGCTCGTAAGTGCTGAGTTACTTTTCTTCTGGTGCTTTTCCTCCAGTCCACAGCAGGGCACTATGCTGTAAAACTCTCCCAACTTAACCTGACAGCTGAGAGAAAAGACATCTTCCAAATCCCTGTCACATCCTCGACTTAACACTGTTTAATAACGTGTGTGAGTGTGTGTGTGGGTGTGTGTGTGTGTGTGTGTGCGTGTATGTGTGTGTGTGTGTATGTGTGTTTGTGCGTGTGTGTGTGTGTGTGTGTATGTGTGTTTGTGTGTGTGTTCCACTCAATCTTAGCAATAGGATGTGATCTGCATTCATTAAAATGAGTTGCTTGCAGCGGGCAATTCATTTGCATTATGTATGCCTTGTTTCAATAATTACTCAAATGGCCGATATATTTCTCAAACGTCCCTCTCTATTTCACACTGTGTGCGAGTCAGAGAGGGCTGCTGGGTCTCTCTCTGAGGGAGACACTTTCACCTAATGAAAACTCAGATCAATAGAACCGTTCTTTACCTTCATATATATACTGCGCGCACACAAGGGAAATAAAGCACCATTTTTCATTCCCAAATGCATTATAGATATCGTTCTTTTGGACCTTTCTCATACATATATGTGTGTGTGTGTGTGTGTGTGTGTGTGTGTGTGTGTGTGTGTGTGTGTGTGTTTATACTGCTGTATTTCTTGCACTGTAAACTAGAAAATCAATGTAACCCTTAAGTACAACTGATTTGCTGCATAGAAGAGAGCACTTTAGGAGGTGCAGCATCTTGTCAGAGAACTTCAAAAGTTGGATTTTACAGAGTGGATAGTCATTTGCATATTTGGAAAGTTACTGGTACTTTGTGCAGTCTTGAACAGCCTGTCCCTTTGTAATATTGAAATACTTTTGATGGAGCTTATCTGCACTGCATGTGGTTTTGTTCAACTTTCTTAAATTGCTTGTGTTTTTTCTATAGTTTCCTACAGTTTAATTCACTGTTGATGTTGGTTATGACATTTTGTTTCAACACTAGAGATTCTTTTAATATGTTTTTTTAGTAACTACTATCTTGACAGTCTTCATGACTGGCATTAGTGCATGAAACTGATGCATTGTGATGTTCATGTATGGTATGATGAATCCACAATATCATGTTGTTGAGAAAAACAGCATGACTGTTTACTATGTACCAGTATTGATGAATGATCAAGCATTGGCTACTGGAAGATAACTAGACAGATTAGTCAAGTTTTTGTATATCATGACATGTTGTACTCCATAATGTAGCAAATCTGAGGCCCTTCATATGATTGCAAACACATATTACAGCATAGATGAGTTGTACATTAGATCAGAATGAATCAGCATCAGAAAACTTTATTGATCCCGGAGGGAATTGCTTATGTTATGACTGCAAAGACACACAGAGACAAAGAAAAAAAGAAGAATAACAAAAAGAATAAAAAACATCTATACGAAATACACTATGCTATATACACAAATAGTGGTGTATAAATACTATACATAAGCAACTTACAGTTAAATGAATTACTAATGACACAGAAGGTGGTTAGGAGTATGTTATTGCATGTTAGAGATCAGTGGTATATAAATAATATTGACATAAGTAGTGATATTCACATGATAAGACTATTACACATAAGATATTGCACATAATGAAATGATTTAGCAGCAAATAAGAACATCGCATGATATTGCACATGGTAGACTATTGCACATAATATTAAGATAATAATGCACATAGTGATACACATGATAGTAATTTAAACCGAATAAAAAAATTGCATAACCAAGTAGCAACAGGCTTTTGCACAGATTATTGTTTGGATGTGTGACAAAGGGAGGAGTTGTAGAGTCTGATGGCGGTGGGAAGGAAGAATTAACAAGGCTGTGAAAGATAAACAAGGCTGTGGGAAAAAAAAAACTGCATAAATACAGTAAGAGTACTGTAAGAAATTGGAGAATTTTTACAGTGTACACATGCTCTACAGAGAACACTCTCCAGTACATTTTAATACATGATGATTGTTTATTTGCTACATTTAATATATCGTTTGGAAGAACTTAAAAAAATAAAATGCGGCTTGTAACAAAATGTGCAAATCAGGATCAGAATCAGAAAACTTTATTGATCCCAGACGAAACTGCTTATGTTACGACTACACAGTCACAGAGACAAGAACAATATAAAAAACAAAGTCTAAATAAATCTAAATAAAAATCTGTAGAAAAAAAACCTCAACATGAAAATCCACTATGCTATAAATATTATGGCACCTGTTTTATTTAGTTTTATTTGTTGCCTATTTGTTTGATTCGGCATATATTAATCCACTGAAATGAAGTTCTTATGAATGGTATGGAAAAGAAGCGACAGGATGGGAAGGGAAGAGAGGAAAAGAGGGAAGATAAGAGCTAAGGAAAGGAATAGAGAGAGAAAGCGAAAGAGGGAGAAGAAGGAAGGGTGACCGACAGGAAGCGTAGCTGTGTAGCCTCTTCAGGTAGGTTCCTTATCTTCAATAGAGGACCTTTCTTATGTAATCAGACTTTTTTTTTTTCCTTTCACCAGCTGGATCTTCTGACTGTGTGTGGGAAGAATAAAAAGCCATTTGCAGCCGGCGTAGCTGGGCGCTGGCCCCTTGAAAGAATCCGCTGAGCACCCTGCCATGTCCAGGCCGAGAGCAGCTAATAGAAGGTCAGCTGAATTATTTGTAGAGGGAGGGGGCATGAGGCTGAGCTGTAACAGACAATGATAGAGCCCTAACCCTCATTTAGAGTGCCATTTCCCCACCTGAACCCCCCTCCCACCTTGCTAAAGTGTTAGTTTGCCCTGTGTTATGCCCCGTGTTATGAAACATGATAGCTGCGTGTGGGGAACAGGGCCACAGTGTTAAAGTGTAATAGCAGGGCCATGCTGCTAGACCTGCGGAGATGAACCCTCCGCAAACAATTTACACTGACTCCCCCTGCGTCAGAGACCCACCACCACACAGTTCAATCAGGATAAACAGTGTTTGTTAGCTTCAAGAAATTGGGGATGAGCGCTTAGGGCCACACAAGAAGGAGACTGCAGTCACAGTGGTGCAGAAAGAAGGTAACGTGTGTGTATGGTAACATGCATCCGTGAATGTCACATATAGATCAAGCCTAATTATTCGGGAGGTACTATGTAGAACTGCTATCAAATTAATGTGTAATGAGAGTAAGGAATGGAAGTATGGTCCCGCTTATGAGGTCTTATAGTTTAAAAGATTATTACTAATGTTTATGAATTATGGCTCCACACATTTACCAAAGTCAGTCAGACGCTTATACATCCAGTATGTTTTTAACGCAAGGCACTACAGGTAAAAAGGGTCTTAAAGAATAAATCCTGAAAATAATCTTTGCCAGTTGATTACTGTTTTACAAGTTCAATACAAAAGACATTTGTGAGAATATCAGTACAGTTAGGTAAACAATTGAGATGCTATGTACTGAAATACGCCTACATTTGCATTCAGTTAGAAGCAATACTTTAGTACGTCCTTCTGTAAAAGAATAGGGTTAGGAATTAATATTTAAAATTTCTAGAAGCTGAAACTTTTAGTTCTGAGTGGAGATGAAAACTGAATTGGAGAGAAACAGTTTCATGATTGGGTCCCAGAACTGCATTAAGATCCCAGTAAGATCTCAGAGAACATGCACCTGGTATGTTAACGTTGCCATTAGTGCTGAGAACATGTTTAGATCCATATTTAGATCCATCCCAAAAAAGTAACTGAGCTTTTCAGTGATATATGGCACAACCTCACAAATGTATTGTCAAGTAAAATGTTGATATAAATAAATACATTTCTATTGAGTTTTGATTGTAGTTTAGGAGAAATTACACACACACACACACACACACACACACACACACACACACATATATATATTTATATATATACACACATATATATGTATATATAGACAAAGACAGACACATACACACACATCTACACACACATACATGTGTGTGTGTGTGTGTGTGTGTGTGTGTGTTTGTGTTTGTGTGTATAAATATATCAGATTAATATTTTATAAATATTTTAATGAGCTATGATTAAAAGTCATACTAAAGTCAAATATTGCTATAGTGGAGTGACATGACTATTGATCAATTATCTCAATCAAACTACATCTATAATGTCAGTTACTCATGCAGTCCCTCTAGTGAAGCAGGCATCAGTATGTACGTTTTAGTCACTTTTAATAAAACTTTGTTATAGGTGAAAAACCATCACAAAAACTGTGTCAACTTTCAAAGTACTAAAACTTCTATCAGCATGTGAAATGTGAGTTTTCACTGTATCTCTCTTCATATCAGAAAAGGCAATTTTTCATTAAAGGAATAGTTCGGTACACAATGTTGCACCAGATATAGTCATTCAGGTAAGACATGCTCATGCAAATTTAGCTTCTTTAGCCTAGAACTGGAGCTATGAGACTAACGTTGCTATCAGACACTAGAAGTCAATAGTCACCCAAATCTTTTTAAAAAGTACATCCCTAGAACTTCTCTTAACCTGGTCAAGTCACAAACAGATCTATGAAGGTGGTGCAGACTTGTCAGTGTGGTTTAGGACACAATATGACTGTAAGTTTTAATGGCCAAACTTTGCGATCTCATGATATTTGTATAAAGTCTGCATCGCTGCTCTTTCTGTTTATCATGAATTGACAAATTGGTTTTGATTTTGATCTTTTCAAAGGAATGTACATCTACTTCTAACCATGCCCGTGACCGCACCGTTACACCTATGCTGGGCCTCAAAGCTCAACAGGACACACTAGATTCCATCCGTGGGCGTCTGCTCTCTCCTCTCTGTGCTTTAGGGGTCATGAGGGCAAGGGCGATTAGGAGGAAAAGGTGTTGGGGTGTCACCTTTGGGGCAAACTGTTGGAGAGCTCTGCCCGTCCCCCTACCTTCAGTCCTAAACAAAACGTCCTCTTCATTCAAAGCAGATGGGTTTTGTGTGAGTGTCAGAACTAGTTTAGCCTGCGCTGTCTCTGGCAGGCCTCTGCAGGAATGGTTATTAGGCATGCAGCAGGGGAACGGGCCAAGCCGCCCTAGCTTAGTGGAGGGAAGACCAAAAAATCTCTGAATTAGTGTCCAATAATGTGCATATGCACGTATGCACATAAACACACACACAAGTACAACCTATATCTGGATTATAGTTATACAATTATCAGCTAATAACAAATTACAGTATTGATACTTAAAAAAGCTTAAAAGGTGCTATTCATAATTGAACCACTTCACTTTAAATGGCCATCTAAAAGTACCATGCCCGGTAATAACTCACTACATGGTGTTTTTATGTTAAAGTTATGCTATTTCAGATCAGATTTTTTTTTTTTTTAATTTCCTCTGGAGATTTTTTTTTTCATAGCCCATAGTATATTACATATGGGGTGAGTCAATGGGTAACTTACATTTATACAGTGTAGAATCAAATACTATAACCTAAACAACAAGAAGTATATTAGAATGTTTGTATTTTACTTTCTATTGTAAAACTTGTTTACTAAAAGAAGAAAAGCCCTTAGATTTCAGACATTTTAGATGTTAATTTCAGAATTTTCAATGCTATACAGATTTCTGCAGATTTCAAAAACAGTTCTCCTTCCATTTCTTCCTGAGGTTTTCTTCAGACAATGAAAATTACAAGATGGGAGTATTTGTTTTACACACCCGTAAAAAATATAATTTCTTATGCATAATTTATTATTCTCAGGAAACATTTACAACTAACTTGGATTAAGGCCTAATAATCCAAAGAAGTATAATACAAAATTATATGACTGTAGCACATTCAACTGAATGGGAACGCAAATTTTGGCATATGCTATTTTTGTTTCCAAAATCTTTCCAAAATTCAGCAAAAATGTGCATAAATATCAATTTTTTTTTCCATGCAAATATTGCATTAGCTTTATTTCACTTAAATATGAAGATAATGTGTCTTTTTTTCCCACATAAACTCAAACTGGAGCGAAGATGTCTGTAAGTAAAAGCCTATCTCTCTCCTAGGCTGTGTAAATAGCTGTAAATGAGCCATAACAACAGGCTAGGATGCTCTAATTAGCACTGTGTGTGTCTGCGTGTGTCTGCGTGTGGCTGTGAGGTCTCAGCACACTGTCATCATATGGAGCCCGCCTAAGTAGCCTGGGAAAGGACACAAAGGAGCTGGGGAATGGACAGAATGAGCAGAGGAGAGAAAATAAGACACCAGTGGTCAGAAAGTAAACGTACACAATTACTGGGCAGCGTTACAGGCAACCGCTGTCTGTGGATGAGGCGTTTTCACCTATGCGTGTTCCTAAGCATGATGCACTAAGACCTGTCTTGTGTCACACTTATAATTGCAGTAGAAAATGCCATATTCTTCTGTGGGACTTCCATAATTCAACTCAAAAAGGGGTATTAAAGGGAGGGTATGCGAATCTAGGCAAAAGCAACGGAAAATGACCAGTGAATGTGTACCCAAAAACATATTTTTGTAGGAAATAACATTGATCTAATACACAGTTTCTATTTTTTATGGATATTTTTGCAGCATGTATAATATGCAACTAAAAGGTATGCTTGTTCTAATCAGTTCATGCAGAACATACACTTTTCCATTCAAAAGTTTGTAAATGATTTACATACAGCTCCAGAAAAAATAAGAGACCACTGCAAAAATGTTCAGTTTCTCAGGTTTTATCTTTTATAGGTGCAAGTAT
>JBBPCZ010000021.1:17774-28487 GCA_037974445.1 Brycinus macrolepidotus | reverse complement strand
TTTTTTGCGTGCTAATTTGCATTTACAGCAGTTCCACTCTCAACTTGATGAAGATGTACATTACATACATGTACATGATACATTGTGTCAGAACACCCACCATGCTGTTTCGTGGGGGGGTGTGTAGTTTTACAATTAAAAATAAACAAATGACATGTTTTCTTTGTCAGCTCGGGTTGTGTTTCATTCTGTAATATTTTACCGATTCCTTATTCTAGAGAGTCTATAAGCTAGTCAGAGGCATTAGGTATTGTATGTGTTGTGCCGATAATGCAACAATGCGCTGAAAGAAAATGTATTTTTAATACTTAAGTATTTTTAAAAGCAAGTACTTCAGTACTTTCACTTATATTGGAGTAACATTTGACCAGTGGTATCTGTACTTTCACTTAAGTACTGAATGTGAGTACTTTGTCCACCTCTGGCTGTCACTTTCCGTTGATGGACAGTTTCAAAAACCAAAAATCCATTTGATAACTTTTGTGTGGGTCATCTGTGTCAAACCTCGTGGCCTGTGAAAACATTTAAAATCCAGTACAACAGCTGCATCAATTACGCTGACATGACAAGTTGCCTAATGTCAGCCTTAGGATCTCCCATGATATGACCAGATATGTGAACAGGTTATTTAAAGCGAAAACGCATCAACAGTTATTAGCCTAAATGCAAGTTTTCTAATTACAGTGCCCCCCTAGTGGTCAAATGGTGCAGCTGTTTTTGTGCTTCCACAAAATGGGGTCCCATGTTTGGTTTTGATGAGGTCACTGAGTTATGACCTCACTTCCAATTTCACTAAGCTGTGCCAATCATATGTGCCAATTTTGGGAAAGACTGGATACAATTTGTGGACTGTAAAAATATTTTTCATAAAGTCCAGTATGGTGGAAAATCCAACATGGTTTATGCACTTAACTTGGCTTGATTCAAAGAATTCAGTGATGCCTCATTTTTGAAAAATCCATTGGTGACACTAGAGTCTTCGAGGTGCAAACAAGAAACTTGGTGAAAAGAATTAGGAAACTGTCCCCAAACAGTATGACAACCTTTGCTCAAATGAATATAGGGACATCACTGCTTAACCACTCCCCCCAGACCCCCCAAAATGATTCCCCAGAGTAAACATTGAAAGAAATTGTTCTTCCATGGCATCCTTCAAAGAACCATTTTTTTTCTCCTTTAATTTTAAAAGTGTACAATTTCATGCTCATCAGATTGCTTTCCTTGTTATGAAACACAGATTTGACCTAAATAGTTAGTTAACCATATTCTTTTCCAACCTTTTGGCCCAAATGTGGCTTAAACAGTTAAGTGCTGACATCACAACAAAGGAACCAAATGTGATTGGCTGTGATGCACATTGTTACAAATATTACAAAAATTGCCACAAATTGACATGTGATGTTGTTTCAAAATGTATTTTTTTTTTACTTGTTCTTTGACTGGACTACTATTTAATACAACAATTTAATATAACAAGTTATTGCAAAAAAAAAAAAAGAAAATGTACTTGTTTGCATTAAAAACGTTTTGGAAAGCCCAATGTACTATTTTTTTTTTTTTTTTTCGGGGTGGGGGTCGTTTGTGTGTGTGTGTGTTTGTGTGTGTGTGTGTGTGTGTGTATACACAGAGATTACTCAGCACATGCTGAGTTGGGCATTAGCTCTGTACTGAGCAGGGTTGGGAGGGTAATGTGCGGGCTATTGCATTAACCTAACTGGAGCTGCTCTAATAGGCTCTTGAGCTTAAACTGATATATCAATTTCCTCCCCTTCTGTGGGACTTCAAAGGGCCGCAGCCCCAGTTTCCCACCGCCTAGCATCAATCTCTCTGTCCATATCGCATCATCACCTCACTGTGGGCTTGCCAGAGCTGTCCAATCAGGGGCTTCCTAGTAATCGGCCAAGCAACAACTGGACAAATGAGAAGAACAAATGCCAAAGAATACTCCCACATTTTTAGCATAATCTTTATTGTTTCAAAACGTATTCATTGGGTTATAGTATTAAATGCATTTTCTATGGGTTTTACTTTGTCATATATTCAGATTACTGTCCATGGCAATGAACAGTATGCTAAAAATGTTGTATAATTATGCTGACTTTTTATAGTTCTCATTTTTATTCATAAAAATGATTTTTAAATAGGTCATGTTTTCATAATAACAAAACTTCAGAGCTTCAAAATAATAAAAATGTACATTTTTTTCTATCAGTGCTTGGCCCCCTGCATTACTCCATTTTGATGTGCATCCAAATGGTTATATCCAATAAGATGTGTTGTCATCCCATCACAAACATTTAACATTTTTTTTCCCCATTCAAAACCTTTCAGCAGCATAAGAATGAGAACAAAACCCAAAAAAGTCTCAACATTTGTTTTGACATGCACCTGTATGGTGTGTTTGTGTTGGAAAGATGTTTCCGATAGCTGAGACAGAAGCGACTTTTTATGGCTTGCTCAAGACTTGGTGCCTCCACGCAGAATCAAACGACCCTACTCCAGAACACAAGCCCTAGAGGGCTGGAACGCCGCAGCTATGACTGACACATGCTTCCCATGGCAAGAGACAGCACACATACACACACGCGCTCTCACACGCTCTGAAAGAGCCTTTGTTTTGCCTGACACCTCCTACTTTATGCTAACCTGTTTTGTCAAAATAATTCCAGCAGAAGTTAGATGACACACATTTCAGTGAGAGAAGAGGCTAGATCTACCAGCGCCAATGCTAATGCTAACAAACAGCCCCTCTGTGCATCTTTCACTTACACACTTTTGTAGCACGCCGAATGTATCCGACATGCTTGGTTTCATCTCTCGACCAAGTGTTGATGAAGATTAAAATTGCAACGTTGCCAGAATGAGACTCATGAATTTGTTGAGGTGTCAGTTTGACAGTTTGACATTAGACAACAATATTTGGAGTCTTTCCATCGAAGGGGCTTGACTTCCAGTACACCATAGCTTCCATTACGATAGCCTTAACCAGATTTCTGCAGAAAAATTGCAAATTCTAAAAAATAGTCCTATGTTTAGAATAAGAAATAAGTAGTTCCATTAGTCATGTAAAGAAAAAATCCAGAAAAATAAAGGTGGCATAGATGATGCTATAGAAGAACCACTCTTGTTTCCCTAATGAACTTTTAGATTGATGATGCTGTAGAAAGTCATTTTTGTACATGAAATATGAAGAAATGAAGGTGAAGGTTCTGGGAGGACTAAAGAGGTATAGATCTTTTGCATCATATGAAGGCTCTTTAAACCTTTCAGGGTTCTTCATCCTTACAAATTTCTTTTTCAAACATGACTCTTTAGGAAACAAAAAGTGGTTCTTCTACAGCATCACTCAAAGAACCCTTTGTGGCATTTTTTTTTTACTTAGGGATGTGCATGTAAAAAAATCTGTATGGAGAGAGAGAGAGAGAAAGAGAGAGAGAGAGAGAGAGAGAGAGAGAGAGAGAGAGATCCATGAATAAAGAATAGCTAAGATGTGAGAGAATTTTACAGCAGCTATTGTCTGTCACTCATCTGGTGAGAGAGAGAGTGTGTGTGTGTGTGTATGTGTGTGTGTGTGTTCCTTGAGCTTCCTCATTGAGCGTTTCACCTTTTACACACACACTCAAATGCACATATTATATACCCTCTCTTACCCTTACTTTCCCCTCACACACACATTCACACACACACACACACACACTCCCACACACACACACACACTCCAACCGTGCCCCTCCTCCAGTCGTCTGCCACGGGGGCGTGCCCTTGCCAGAGGATGACAGGTGGGGAGACTACATCAAAGAGCTCGTACTGCTATTATTTGTTGAAAGATAGCAGTCATGACAGGTACAGTACCGCTAATACTCTTCCCTCCTCTCGTATCATTGCATAATCCTCATTCAAAATCATACACACTGGATATTAGCATCACCTGTGTGTCTATTTTTTGGTGCTTGGTTATTCATTTTCAGGCATATTTATCGCTGTCATATCAGATCCTATGCATTTGCATGAAAATATTTTACTCTGTTTGACAAGGCCAGCTGCTTTTTATATTTTCTGATGAAGGAAACCAAACGAAATGATCCAAAAGTACTTTAAGTACAAAAGTATTTTCTCCTTACCTGTACTTAAAGATCCATTTCCCCTTCTTTCTTAATATCAGAGAAATCATTCATTCATTTTCTGTTAACGTTTAATCCCTACTAGGGGTGCGGGTACCCGGAGCCTACCCCAGGGCCTATCAGAGATTACAGAAACGTTTAATTATTCTGTATTCTTTATTCTGAGTCCCAAGAAACAAATACGTCTCAGGAGTCAAGTCCAAAGTCTGTGCAGGCAAGTACAAGGCAGTTCAAGTCACTCTATCCCAAGTCAGTATGTAATTTCCATCTCATGGAGAGAAACGCAATTTCTCACACCTTTTCACTCTGAAATAAGCCAAGCAAATTTATTTGACATAAATTTCCCAGTATTGATCAGATGTCATGTGTGCCTATAGCAGTGGGAGTGTTGTGGAGGCAGAAATGACCACAGCAAATATGTTATTTTGACAGTTTGAAAATAAGTGTTAAAAGTCAATTCAGTGAATACTTTTTTTAGCGAAAAACATCTGCTTTGGGATGCATTTTCTCTTCAGATAGTTAATTCATGTTTATTTCATTCAGTATGTTTGTTTGGGGTGAACCATGCCTTTAAGAATAATCTATAAATAAACATAGTGACCAGATGTTGAGTTTTTTCTGTTGTTTTGTTTTGTTTTGGTCCATTCTGACTACTGTTCTTGTATTTCTAGTGTGCAGAGCGAAAAAATAAATACAGGCAGGATGGCACACACAGTGTGTAGCTGTCAAGTGACTTAAGCAAACGCACCATAATTAAGTAGAGCAGTAGTGTGAAAAGCAGACCCCTAGAGGTGATCACACACACATACCAGCACACACACAAACACACATACACACAGCAGAACAAAATGCAATTAGCTAAGTGCTTCAAAACAGCTGTGCAGATATTTTTTCAGCAAATGCACCCAGCTAATCCCGCGTTATTGTAAACGGCCTGGACAAAGCTATGCCACGTCAGGCTTAGAGCAGGTTTAATCTTTATTCTGCAAAGTTTTAGGGCAGGTTTATCCACTTAGCACTGGATTACGACGGAATTGAGCGGACTCACTCAGCGGCTGTGTTCATTAATATCTTATTTAAGCATCTCGTGAAAAATGACGATGAGCGACAGTGATCTTCCAGTTATATCTAGGAGGCTTAACAGCAGTGCAATTCAGATCATACTTCTCAGTCAACAGTTTGACGACACACTTTTATTGTAGAAAACAAAGGGAAAGCTGTAGGTAGTGACATCAGTCAGGTTTTTATTATCTCCAGAGTGCAAGGCAGGACTAGTAGAGTATGCCTTTATAATTTCACAACAGTATCCTGTGACAATAACTTGGAATAAATGCATTTTAAGTTATCTGTGAGGAAGCAAAAAGAAGTCCCAGTGTGTGTTTTCCTTCATTTTTCTCGGCTTCCAGACTTTCAAAATGCTGGTTTGGCACTCACATTGTGCTCTCCTGCTCTGGCTGAATGCCAGCATGCTCTGTTTCTTCTTTTCTTATTCTCGACATTTTCTTTCGCTCCTCTTTTTTTGTGCACAGTTTATTATTTGCCGGTAGGGAGCGGAGAGCGTGGACGGTACGGTCAGTGACTCGCCACAATGGACGCCCTGTGGGGGTTGACGGGGGGCACGGT
Organism: Brycinus macrolepidotus; assembly: GCA_037974445.1. Taxonomy (NCBI): domain Eukaryota; kingdom Metazoa; phylum Chordata; class Actinopteri; order Characiformes; family Alestidae; genus Brycinus; species Brycinus macrolepidotus. The sequence goes on along the minus strand of JBBPCZ010000021.1, from coordinate 22,743 downwards.
TAGCGGGCGTGGTGTGTTGAGGCTGGAAGGGTGCCAGTCAAGTGTTTTTAACACCATTGTTGTTACACCATGCTAACGGACCAATTGGCAATTTCCACAATGCAAACATGGGGTGGTACTGTGGGTGGGAGAGGAGACAAGGAAGGAGCTGGACTGAAAGGGCCAAAGGTTAGTGAGTAAATGAATAATATAATTCTTTTTTGTCTTTTTCGCCATCTCTCTTCTAGGATTTTTAGTATTGGTATGTATTGTCTGATTGCACTTGTCTGTAACTTTAATGTGAGAAGATTTTATTGAAAAGTTTGGTCCATTACATCAAAACCTCACACAATGAACAGTTGTAATGTTTTTTTTTCTACATCAGTGTTATGTATGTGGGTATGTATGTGTGTGTGTGTGTGTTTCTGTATGTGTATGTGTGTGTGTGCGCCAGTGAATGTATATGTGTGTGTGTGTGTGTGTCTCTCACTCTGTCTACTTCTTTCTTTTCTCACGCTGCTCCTCTTTCCGGAGAAAGGCCGAGCAGTGCTGGAATGGTCTAGCTCCCATTACACACTACCTCACTTGCTCTGTCATCTCAACAGAGCCCCAGTGCACCCTGGGAAATTAAATGAACCCCTGCTCCCGTTCTCCCAATTAGCATATATCCTGCCCATTGGGTGATATCCTATAAAGTATAGTAATTTAAGGCCTGGACCTCTCTAGCTTTAATATCTGGCTTACTGTTCTGTGTGTATTTACTGTTCGCATGATGTATGAGATATGACATTTGATTTGAGGTTAATATCATATAGTAATATTTTTTTGTTATATATTTTAAAAAAAAACTTTATTACTGTATTTTTTTGTGTTCTGTTATATACTGATATGAGCCTCAGAAACAGCAGTTTGCATTTGAGCAATGATTTTGATTCAGATGTGTACGTCATTTCCTCTTGAATAAAATATTTGTTTAAGAAAAGACTCAAGGTCAATTTCAAGGGTCACTTTTTGTCATTATAACACCAAATACCAGAGATTAGAGAGATGAAAGTGCGGTTGAGTTGTGCTGACCTTGTTCTGAGTATTTCTCATTATTCCGTAACCTGATATACTCCAACAAGTCGTGTAGTGGTTTTACTCGGTTGCTGATGCACACACACACACACACACACACACACACACACACACACACTGGTTTAAGCGGGTGGCAGGCCGGCAGAAAGGCACTTGGGCCCAGGAGGGGAGCTCAGCCCAAACCGAATGGGACCGTGTTGCTTCAAATTGCTCTGGCAGTCTCAGAATACCACTTACTGATTCTCTCCACTAGATCATTAAAGTCCAAGAGCTACTCTCTTTTCTTTTTCTTTCTCTCTTTCTCTGACCCCTCTCTCTCTCTTTCTCTCTCTCTCTGTCTCTCTGTCTCTTTCTTTTATTCCCCACTCTCACATTTTTCTATCTACCCTCCCTTTACATTTGTCTCTTCCTCTTTCCCACCCTTTCACTCTTTCATCTCTTACTTTCACTTCCCCCTCTCTGTTTCTCTTCCACCTTTTTACTCTCATCACTGAAGTCCATCCCAACACCTCATCACTGATGCTATTATTCCAATTAAAGTTGGAATAATCAGTTTTTTTTATTTTCTTGGACCTTATCTGTCGTCTGTTTCTGCCCTCTCCTGTCCCGATGTTTCAGAGTCTGTGGGGCGCGGAATCGTCCCGTTTTCACGCCGGGCCTGGCTGCAATGGATGCCGCTTCCCCCTGGTTTAATTGGAAACCTAAATACTTTGGGTAATGCCTGGCCCCTGGGACCCTCCACTGCCAGATCCATTACCCATACACTCACAGCAGACAGCGTGGCTCTCCCCGGCATGGAAGGGCTAACTGAGACCCCCCTCAATCCCACTTCCCCTAATACACCCCCTGCCATACATAACACCCCCCCCCCTTACACCCCCCCCCCCTTACAGCTGTCCTCCTCGACAACCCAGGGCCTTCATTACCGAAATAGAAATCTGTGTCCTAAGTTCCTAAGTGCTGCAACATTGCTAAAGCTAAATATCCATCTCCCCTAGGAGCTAATTACGCCCAGGCACTGGCAACATGGATTCTCTTTTTTCCTCTCTCTGTCTTTTTTTTTTTTTTTTTTTTTTTTTTTTTTTTTTTTTTACCTCGGATAACAACTGTAAAAGCAATTTGAGCATTTTTCAATTAATTAAACACATAGTCTCCCAGTAACCTCTTGTCATTTTGCCCTGCAGGACTAAAGCTAATTTGTGTAAGAGAGAGAGAGAGAGAGAGACTGGGGGAAGGGCAATACTATTTTCATTTTTAAAGAAATGCCCCTACAAAGGAATTAACTGAGAAGATTGTCAACATTTTGGAAAGCAGAAAAAGACACGTCACATGCAGAGGAATCTGAGATGATGCCGTTGCAGCCGAAGTTTGAGGATGCGCTTTAGATCTGTGTGACCATGAGCAACTGTAAGCATTAGCTAGGTCAAAGGTCAGAAATGAGGGAAATCTGCTCGCTACTGTGTAACGTAAAATGGACTAGATTGAAAAAAAGGTGCCAATGAGGGTACTTTGGAGCGATGCAATAGTGGATGGTTCTTTTTATAACAATATTTTGGAAATGAGACATGTAAGATGTTTTGAAAGCCTCCACATAATGTAAAGGTTCAACACCAGTTGAATTTTTTTTTTTTTCTTTCAACTTTTCCTAGAACTGTTCTGTCTTAGCGGAGAACTGTTTAATAACCTTTATGTATAAGAGTGTACTGAGTCATTGAAGGCTACTGCCTTTCTTTTTTTTTTATTGCACTTAAACAGTAGCGTAACACTGTAAACAGAGCTGTACTCTTTCTCACACACACAAACACACACACACACACACACACACACACACACACACACACACACACACACTCAAAGACACAGACAATGTGACAAGAAACGTGTGCGCATGCGCAAATGCAGACACACACACAAAGGATCCCACCGCACTCACACACACTGCTGTCAGTTAGTTAGATCAGAGGCATGCGTGAAATCCATCTAATGGGCATTATGGGCTTTCCTTTCTCTGTCTTTCCCTTTCTCTCTTTCTCTCTGTCTTCCTCTCTTTTATCTAGGTGAGGGCCTGTTTCAATTTGCCTACCTCAACACAGTGTGTGAAGGATGGGTGGAGAGAAATAAAGAGAGTAATTATGTGTGTAAAAAAAAAGCTGTAGCAACAATGTCAACAAATCCAGACATAAAGAAAAAAAGAAGTTAATAATACCCTGTTAAGTGCATGTTGGGTGTGATCGTAGCTGACGGTTGTCAGAGAGATGATTGCTGATTCTGTCTGGCTTCTTTTTCAAAGCTTTGCTCAGAAAAGGACTCCTGCAAAGACAGAAGCATGACCTTCAACCCTACATGCTTCTCCATTCTGCAACATGCCTCTTTCACTCTCTCTCACTGTCTATACACCCTCAATCCTTCACAAAACACTGAGACAACCCGCGCATAGTGCTGCTCCATCCCACTGTTCGCATGATCTGATTAGTAGCAATTGTATGTCAAAAGCTTTTCCACACACACAATGTTTTTCTACAGTGTCCTGACATGAGGTCATATATATATCCCATGTTTAGAATCAGAATCAGAATCAGAAAACTTTATTGATCCCAGAGGAAATTGCTGATGTTATGACTGCACAGACACAAGAACAATATTTTATATATATTTTATATGTAAAGTGTAAATAAATCCAATTTAAAAATCTGCAGAAATACACTATACTATATACGCAAATGGTGGGTATTAATACTATAGATAAATAACTTACAGTTAAATGAATTACTAACGACACAGATGGTGGTTAGGAGTATGTTATTGCATGTTAGAGATCAGTAGTATATCAGTCATATTGACATAAGTAGTGATATTCACATGGTAAGACTATTGCACATAATAAGATACTGCACATAATGAAATGATTTAGCACACATTTAATAACTTCATTTATTGCAGATATCTATGTGTGATAAGAATGATCAAAGCTGAACCCTAATCCTTACTCACTCTAGTAACAAAAATAAATGATTTTACACTTTCAGTTAAAAAAAAAAGACTTAAACCAGTTTTTACTCCTGATATTAAAGGTTTTGACCCTGAAGGGTCATAAATTAATTCCATTAGAAAAGAAAAGATTTTTGCGCATTTTCTCCTCGTTGATACAAAAGTGTAATTAATATCTCATAGAATCATTGATAATATACAATGGTCTTTTTAAGATGTAGATATGGTGTATATAACAAAGCATAAACTGTTGGTATTGTCCTACCAACCTGTTTTTCTACTTTTTTTATCCTCAGTTCTTGAACACTGATTTTATACTCCACAACCAACTAAAATTAATGAAGATTTGTCCTTTCTAATACATGAATGCACAAAAAATAGAATGATTAATAAAAAATTAAAAAAAATACTTTCTTGTTTCTCTGTTTAGTTTTCTTGTGTAACACCATTGTCCTGACAAGACTTCCAAACAGCCGCCGGTGACTGAAGGCGGTTGGGCGTCAGACATGTTGATTTGCTCCTGTTTATGGGTCATGTGACGGTTTAAGAAGCTTTCTCTCCTGGAGCACAGGTGAGCTCAGTCTGCCTTTGATCTCCCTGCTCTGTTTGCATTAGCAGGGTGGAACCACGTTTCTCTGGGTCACAGATGTTCATGGGAACTGAGAGGTGAGCGTACCCGTAGACACTAGGCATGCCACAGTGAAATACACCCTTCAGCCACAGAGCAGAGGATTAGGAGAGCAGATCACTGGTAAATAACAGCAGGGCCCCAAAGCACCCAAAGTCAGGTGGTGGAGAGGAGGGGGGATGTGAAATATGTACACACGTACACACACTTACGCACACACACACTTGGGAAATACCTGAGAGGTTTTCGAGGACAGCGGACCAGTAAGACAGGTACCTGAGGCAGAATCCTCTCCAA
>JBBPCZ010000021.1:7774-12774 GCA_037974445.1 Brycinus macrolepidotus | reverse complement strand
GAGGGGGGCCAGGGAGCGGTGGGCTACCCCAGCCTGCCTGCCTGCCTGCCTGCCTGCCTGCCTGCTGCTTCTTTCCAGCCTCTCCACCTCTCAGCCTGCGCCTCCAGCAAACCTGTCAAAGCCTCTCCAACTTCATTTAACCCACATCTGCGTGGACGCGCGAGGCAATTAACGCGCGCGCTAAATGGAGGAGAATATAATGCTGTCTAATAATACTTTTCAAAAAATACAAATTAGATTAGGCTACTTCTCCCCGAGGCATATTTCTTTTTTTTTTTTTTTCCTTTTTTCACCGCTGCACTTTAAAGAGGGGTGTAAAAACCATCTCTTGTCTCCTTTTCAAAAAGCAGCTTCGTTTTTTGACAGTTCATTTGGAAAACATTCCAGTCTCGACCCTTACAAGACAGTCCATTTTTGCATTTTTGAACTGAAAACTCATATTATTTTCTCCTAAAATGAGCATTAATTAACATTACAGGCGAGCCTAAACGTGTCGAACGCTTTGTTTTGACAAACAAAACACCTACACACTTTCCTCCACGAAGCTGGTCTAAGATGTTTCACCAGTGGATATTCCACGGACGCACCGACAGTGGTGAGAAAGTGGTCAAAAGGACATTTGCTGTATGGGGGTGTTAGGCGTGGAAGTGGTGGAGATGATGGAGGTGGAGGGGGGTTCTCCTCCCTAGCGATGCCAAGACGCGTTTTTTTGGAAGTAAGCATGGAAGTAAGAGAAGATGAGAGTTCCTTACCTCCTCGAGAGCAGCTTTGGGGACAGTGGAGCTCCTTTCTGCGCGCCTTTCTCCTCCATGCTCTCTCACGCAGCTGAACAGACTCTTATCTAGCCCTGTTTGGCTGAGAGGAAGTCATTATCGTCGATAATGGACTATCAATGAAGATTGACGTCACCCCACTTGGGTCTCCTAGGCAACCTGCATGCTAATTTGAAGGTGACTGAGCATTGGCCATTGCTTGTGTCCTTCAGAGGGATCCGTAAACATAATTGGCCAACGGGGGCGTTGAATTAGGGTGGTGTGTGTGTGTTTGTCTGTGTGTGTGTGTGTGTGTGTGCTTCTGCGTGCGCGCGCGCGCCTGTGCCAAATCCTGCAAGACCCAATGAAGTCCAAATTGCCAGGAAAAGCCCAGTTCTTTTGAAAGAGCGAGGTAATAAGCACCAGCCCCTTCTGCTTTATTTGCCTTATGATACATAACATGTAGCCCTAATTTAAATAGGATTGGAGGGTGAAAAAAATTACAAGTGTCATTTTAAGGAGCATGACGGGCTCTGAAGCTAATTGCAGATTGTAGCTTCTTTTTTTTTTATTATTTTTAATGGACTGTGGACGGAGCTGTTTCTTACACATCAGTATCGCTGCTTCTCCTTCCTTCCTCTTCGGAGGGTTTTTTTTCACCCCCCCCCCCTTCTTTTTTTCCTGCAGTGGCTCTTTTAGCAGCGCCTACAGCGATCCCTTTCGGCTCAGAGAGGACTTCAACTAGCCAGAGAGAGAGAGAGAGGGAGAACCGGCCTAGACAGCCAACAGCACACGTTTGCCTTTATACACCTCTCCAAACGTCATTTGTCACTCCTCTTCTACATTTATTTATTTATTTATTTATTGATTGATTGATTGATTGATTGATTGCTGTACATAGACAATTAAAGCTAAACACATGCACATATCGTAGTAAAGCAATCAACTTTTTTAAGTGGATATAAAATACATTATTGGCCTAGAATTATTTAGCAAACGCAAAAATGCAAATATAAGATTTTAGCACTGTAAATTAGCTAATTATATTGGCGGGAAGCTTAATTAATAATAAATTATTATTTTTAAACAAGCATCAATATTTTTTGCTTTTACACATTACTTCATTCCATCCTAAGGTTTCAGAATCGGGCTGGCCTAATGCAGATATTTTTTTTTTTTTTTTTTTTTTTTACTATAGTCTGTTTTTATAACATAAGCAGTTTATAATAGCCATGATACCGCGCGCACAATATGGCTTTGGGGGCCAAATAGAAAGCAGTAAATGGGGATATCCCTGACCGCAGAGAGATGTATGTGTTTGAGTGAAAGAGGCTTAGAGCCCCTGGCCGTGGAGGATTTGCCCCGCTTCATATGGTCTTAATCTGTCTGCGCGCGGGGCCATGGGCTGGAGAAGAGGAAGGAGAAGAAGGAGAAGAAAGAGATGAAGCAGAAGAAGATATGGTGTATTCCGGGATTTGAGGTGCAAACTGTCTGGTGCACAAATCAGTTTGCACCTGTCCAAAGTTGCGAAGCGCATGCCACGGAGCGTGCTTCTCTCTCTCTCTGCGTTGGACTGAAAAACGTCATAAACTACACTATTACACCGACCGTTTGTGTGTGTGTGCGCGCGCGTGTGTTTGTGTATTTGCTCTCCAACGATCGCAGCAATTATTGGCATGCAAATCTGTATTAATAAACCTCACACGCGTGCACATAACACAGCAGGTTAAAAAAAAAACAGGGTGCCGTTCTCCACTGCCACTGAAAAAAGAAATATTAATTCTAAGAAAGACTAAATGCAAAATTTAAACAATGAAAAAAAATGTAGAAGACGCAAAAGCAGCAGCAGCGTTTCTTTCAGCTCCCTTGCATTTTTGTGGTCTATCTCTCGCTCCATCTCTCTCTCTCAATCTCTTTCTCTCTCTGGGACTCCGGTATGTTATTAATCAAGTGTGAAAGTGACGGCTTCTTCACGTATTTAGAAAACGAGCAAAAGTTGGAGCCTCTCTCTCTCTCGCTCCTGGTCCCGCGCTGAGATCGCCATCCAGGGGTTGAAGTGGCTCTCGCGCTCTAAAGCAATGAGGCTTGTTAGAGGCAAAGAGGAGGGGTGGAGAGGGGGGGTGGGAGGATAGGAGGAGGAGGAGAGGGGGGTTGTTAGTGAATGTCTCTGTGTGAGTGTGTCAGAGAGAGAGAGAGAGAGAGAGAGGGAGAGAGAGAGGTAGCAGGCTTGCATTGCCTCTTCCTCCGATGACTACACCCGAGAGGAGGAGCGTGAGGCGCGTAGTGGGCGTCAGAATCTTCAATTTCCAACTTAGCATCCTGGCAGGACACTCTGCAGAGCAAAAAAGCCCCGTCCGAAAAGCAGCTCCGTTCAAAAAAACAAAAAGAGCAAACAACAACAACAACAACAACCAGCAACCAACAACAACAACAACCAAAAAGGAGACGAAGCACCCCCCCTCCCTTTCCAAAAAAGAACTCCAAACTTCTGCCCCGCGCGGCATGAGAGACGCGGCGCGCGCGGGCGGCCAAGCAGCGGCTCGAGAACTTGGAGAGGAGCTTCGGAAAACAACAACAAAAACAAGGAGAGGAAGAAGAAGGAGAAGAGTGGTGGAGCAGCAGCAAGAGCAGGAGCAACAGTAACGGGAGTGAGACGGGAGGCTCTCTGGCGAGCCCAGCGTCGGTCCCGAGTCAAGAAGAGGAGGACGGACGCGGCTCGAGACTCTATGAAAGAGAGCGGAGCGTAACGGGGAGGTGGGGGAAAAGTGAGAAAAGAAATAGAGAAAGGGGAATTAAAGAAGAAGTAGAAGAAGAAGAAGAAGAAGAAACGAAAAAAGAAAAGTGAAAAGTGAGAAGTCTACTCCACCACTCCACCGTGCTTCCCTTCAGAGCTCGGCCATGGCGTACCCTCAGGGCTACTTGTACCAGCCGTCCGCCTCCTTGGCTCTCTACTCGTGCCCGGCGTACAGCACGAGTGTGATCTCGGGCCCACGCACGGAGGAGCTCGGTCGCTCCTCTTCGGGCTCAGCGTTTGCGCCCTACGCAGCCGGTTCCACCGCGTTTAGCGGAGCCTCGCCCGCCTACAGCTCGCACCTCCCGTACGGAGCGGACGCAGCAGCCGCCACCTTTACCTCGTACGTGGTGAGTGAAAACTGACGAGAAAAAATAACCAAAAATAAGAGTGTTGGCACCGTGGATTATGATCAATATAGATAGCAATAGAGGGGGTCTTTACTTTTTCGGATTGTCTTGAAAAAGCCACAATTAAAATGATGCAGAATTTGTTTATTTATACAGAATATGAACGTGCGTGCATGTGAGTCAATAAACCATAAATTACAGATACCAAGAGGAACGATGTGCTGCTAGGGTATAGAGGAGGAGAATGGCAAAGTAAAACAAGCGTCTTGGAAAAGCACGTTTTCAGCAGCTTATCATTTACTCCACATTTGCCTTACTCGTAGAATAGGCCTGCATTTAAACATTGAACAGATCCTAAAAGGAAAGGTGTAAACAGTAATTCCAAAATGTAACCTAACTTTAGTCTGCTTATATTCATTTACGGCTTTTATTCCCGTCTCTTTTTATGCATGCAAATTATTACAGAGCGATGGAATACATTGCAGAAATAATGAAGGTCTGCCAGTTTTCTGAAGTATGATAGCTAATTTGCGAATGAGAGAGGGTGATAGAGAGAGTGTGTGTGTGTGAATGAGTGTGTGTGTAAGAGAGAGAAGCTGGCGTGTAAATAATGGGGTCAATGTGCAGAGTGGAGAAAGTTGCTGAGTTTAATTTGAGCACAATTGTTCATAGAATGGAAAGGAAAGAATGTAAACTAGAAAGAAAAATATTGCCATGTAGAATGATTGCATTCGCAGTGCGTATGCTTAAGGGTGTGCATGTGCGTGTGTATGTGTGTGTACTTGTTCAGTAAGTTTTGACTGTTCGTTAAACTCCCACCGTGTGTGTATATGCGTGTTTTTGGACGCCACTCTTGCGCTAACCCCTCTATGGCCGGCTGTTATTTATTTTTTTTAATGCAGAGCTCCCCGTATGACCACACGTCGGGCATGGCGGGCTCTATTGGTTACCACCCGTACGCGGCGCCTCTGGGCTCGTACCCGTATGGGGACCCGGCGTACCGGAAAAATGCCACGCGCGACGCCACGGCCACGCTGAAGGCCTGGCTGAGCGAGCACAGGAAGAACCCCTATCCCACCAAGGGCGAGAAGATCATGCTGGCCATCA